>CM024268.1:21281675-21331647 GCA_013621005.1 Aeschynomene evenia
ACAATTTTATTTAATCCATTTATCTTGTCCATCTCCTCCTTCTTATTCTTCATTTTTATCTTCTTCGTTTTCTTCTTCTTCTTCATTACTTTCCTCTTCTTCTTCTCCATCTTCTTCTGCTTCTTCTACCTCAACATCTTCATCTAATTCTGATTCAAATTGATTTAAAGAATAATCAAATACTTCCTCTGCTGGTCCAGTTATATCAACAAGGTTTTGTTCAAAATTATCGTTTGAAACTACCATAGGCACTTGTGGAATTGATTGATCTTGATATGGCTCATCTATTTCAGAATTTTTAGTTTCTGAAGTCTGAGTAGTATTTCTAGCTTGAACTTTAAAGACAAATAACCACCCATCAGATCCTTCGGGAAAGTGTGAATAGCACACTTGCTCAGCTTGTTGAGCAAGAATAAAAGGCTCATACTTCTTATACTTCCTGTTTGATTTAACTTCAACATTTCCATAATCATCTATCCTCATCCCTCTACCTATACTAGGATCAAACCAATCACATTTGAATAAAACCACAAATTTTTTAGGCCATCTGACATACTCCACTTCAATTATGTTAATTAAGACTCCATAAAAATCATTTTCTATTCCCTCGTTACCGCTACCTCGAACACACACACCACAATTTGTTGCACTCATCCCTTGATCTTGATCTTTTGTATTGAATTTGTAACCATTTAAAAAATATGTGTGCCATTTTTTCACTACATTTGTGGGTCCCCATGCCAAACTCTTCAGAAGGGCATCCTCAATATTGTTATTAAACACCTATTACATAATTGAATAAGTTAATTTCACCTAAATAATGAATTAATAAAAAACTTGTTGAAACTTGGTTTGGGAAACATACATGTTCTTTAAACCATTTGGGAAACATTGTTGAAACTTGTTTGTCTACTTCTGAATCATTTGAACCGAGTTCTCGAAGAATATTTTCATATATACTGCATTAAGGTCATAATAGAGTAAATGTATTCAGATTTAATTGTAATTTTTAAATTTTGGAAGAACAAGTTAAAAGCTAAAACTTACATTAAATAAGGGTTCTACTTCAGGACAATTTAGAAGATATATTAAGTGTGCGGCTTTCATTTCTCTTTCATCTAAGAAACAAGATATGCACTTTCCTGAAGAACGTCCGGGATAATTAAAGATGGAGAATGATGGATTAATTGAGCAATTTTCACCATCATCATCATTTCGTGGAACTCTAGTCCGCCTACAAGGAACATCTGGCGGATAGTAATATGATGCAAAAGTAGAAGTCTCCTCCACTAAATAAGCTTCACAAATGGAACCTTCAATTGAAGCTTTGTTTGTAACCTTATCTTTTAGAGTACGTATAAACCTAATAAATTGATTCTTAGAAAATTTGTGTTATTATGAATTGTACATAAATTTAATTAGAAAGAATGAAAAAATATGGTTCTAACCTTTCAAAGGGATACATCCAACGATATTGCACAGGACCACCAGCCCTTGCTTCATATGGCAAATGAATTGGAAGGTGTTCCATTGAATCAAAAAAACTTGGTGGAAAAATTTGTTCCAGTTTGCACAAGATAATAGGAATATTCTGCTCCATGATCCGTAAATTATCTTCTCTCAACAATGGTGAAGTTAGTTCTCTAAAGAATTGGCTGAACTCAGTAAGTGTATTCCAAATTGGTTTGGGTAAGGCCTTAAATGCTATCGGTAGCAAACGTTGCATAAATACGTGACAATCATGACTTTTCATACCAAACAATTTTGCTTCCCTCAAATCAACACATCTAGCTAGTGAGGAGGCATACCCATCTGGTAACTTCAATTGTCTAACCCATTCACACACAACCAATCGTTGTTTCTTAGTTAATGTGTATTTTGCTTTGGGCTTTTTCAATTTTCCACCTCCAATATCTTGTAGCTCTAACTCTGCTCGTCTACAATATTGAGCTAAGTCCAATCTAGCATTAAAATTGTCTTTGGGTTTTGCCCTTAGTATCCATCACTGTGTATAGATATTCAAAAGACATTTCTCTCAATGTGCATGACATCTAGATTATGAGGGAGAAGATTTGTTTCCAGTAGGTAATTCCAAAAGATGGTTTGTTTGGTCCAATGATGATTAACTCCATACCCTTGAGGATTTTTTCTAATAATCCTGTTACTGTAGGTATGTCTTTTACCCTTTCCCATACTTCTTCACCAGTTAACCTACATGGTGGTATTGATTTCTCCTCAACTTTCTTTCGAAACGCAGACTTGTTCTTTCTATAACAATTATCAAGTGGCAAAAATTGACGATGACAATCAAAAAATGATGTCTTTCGACTATGTTGAAGTGTGAATGCTTTTGAACGCTCCATGCAAATTGGACAAGCAAGTTTTCCCATTGTAATCCAACCTGACAACATCCCATATGCAGGGAAGTCATTAATCGTCCACATTAAACAAGCCTTCATGACAAAATTTTGCTTCAAAGAAACATCATAAGTCATAACACCAGTATTCCACAAAAGTTTCAAGTCATCTATGAGTGGCTGCAAGTATACATCAATTCTATTTTTAGGGTTGGAAGGGTTGGGAATCAAAATAGTAAGAAATAAGAACTCTCTTTTCATGCACATCCATGGAGGAAGATTGTAAGGAGTAATAATTACAGACCAACATGAATAAATTCTACCAGTTTTGTCAAACGGAGCAAATCCATCCGCACATAATCCTAGCCTCACGTTTCTGGGATCTTGTGAAAATTCAGGATATGTTGAGTCAAAATGTTTCCAAGCCTCTCCATCAGATGGATGAGACAAAGAGCCCGACTCCCTTTGATTCTCACGATGCCATCTCATTTCAGTTGTTGTTTGAATTGAGAATAAAGTCTTTGTAGTCTTGGATGAGTGGAAAATACCACATTTTTTCAAAGGAATTGTCTTTGCTTACCACTTTTAGTGATGGTTTTATAGCGATTCTCGCCACAAAACTTACAATTTTGGAGGTCTTTATCAGGAGGATAATGATAAATCATACATCCATTTGGACAACAATCAATCTTTATATGACCCAACCCTAATTTCTCCACTGATTTCTTTGCATGATAGAAGTTCTTGGGCATTCGATTACCAACCGGTAATATTTTTCCCATAAAATCCACCCATCGGTTAAAGCAAGTTTGAGAGTGATTGAAGTCACTTTTGATGCTTAGAGCTTCTATCGAAGCTGACAACTCAGAGTATTCCTTGCAACCTTCATATAGAGGAGCTTGTGCAGATGATAGCATTTCAAAAAACTTCTTAGCACTTGGATTAGGATCTTCGATCACTTTCTCTCCAAACTCAAACCCTTGTTGCTCAATATGATTACCAATAGATGGGCCAGCAGCATCCATTACCATTTGCTCATAATTATTGAATTCCTCCCTAATCTCATTACTTCCATAGTACGAATTGTCTATAATAATTGGGGGAACTAGAGGCCTCTGTTCACCATGACTAGTCCAATAATAGTAATCACCCATAAACCCCCTCATGCACAAGTGTCCCTTGACTTCATCAATTGAGTGAAATACCAAGCACTTGCACTTTTTACAAGGACACCTTAAACTATGTGAGGAATTATGACAATGTTCACGAGAAAACTCAAGAAATTGAAGAACCCCAGCCATAAATTCATCACTAACTGTTCTTTGATCAGAACTCACCCTCCGATCCATCCATTTACGATGATCAGGAGCTTCCATTTTCTTTTCTTTGATCCTAAGTAGAGGTAAATCATTTAATTCTAAATGGTGCTTATAGCTAAAAGAGAGTCAGACAAAAGTTTATTATAGTTCTAAGTGCCTTCCCATTCCCTTTATTAAAATATTCAAATAAATAAACAAGACAATATGTAAACAATCATGTAGACTAACAAAACAAAACACCTTTATTTATCATGATATTCAAAAGTCTGTACAACACAAAGCAAGATTTTTATTATCAGTAGTAGTATTGTTATTATATGCTAAAGTTATGAACTTCTGTTATTTTGGTGATCAAGTTGCAGAATATTTTTTCTGAATTTTCTTTCATTGAAAGGAAAATAAACTAGACAAAACAAACACAACTTCATAAAAAATTTTGGTTCACATTAAAACTCCAATTAAGCCTCCTTATCACACACTATCACCAATCAAAATTAGACTAAGCATAATCTCATTGAGTCACAACAATTGTGAGGAATACCTCAATGCTTATGTTCATTATTAACAATTATAAATCATACTGACCTGACTTATGACCCAAATTTTATTTGATTTGTAGTTACTAAATGACCAAATCACATTGGTCTTCTCCAATGTCCTGCAACCCTATTCCATAGCAATCTAGAAAAAAAAAAAGCAAATCAAATGATGCATATATAAAAAATAAGGAACCAATAAATCCCCATGAAAACAGTCAACTATATAACAAGAGAAATACAAGCAACAATAAAACAAATACACAAGCTCTCAGAAAAAGATAAAAAGGAACACTTATATATAGATCATAGCATTCGATTCCAGTGCACATTGGCAACAATATAACTTAGAAAATGAGGGCACTTTTATCAAAAGCAGTGTTTGATATAAAACACATATATCAAAGCAAGACAATCGAAAATATATCAAACAAGAACGCAAAGGCCACACGATTTTATTGAATGCATAACAGAGAGGGCACAAGACAATAGGAAATAGATCAAAGCAAATACAATTGATGAGAGATACAATACACATATCGAAATAGTACTGTTTGAATCATTTGAAGAAGAAACAAAAAAAAGGATTACCTCGAACTGGCGCCAACACACTGTGTGTGTATCTCTTCTATTGTGGTGAAAAGTATTAATTTAGAATTAGGGCTCTATTATGTGTGTGTCTTTCTATTTGTCTCCTGAAAAAACAAATAAAAAGCGAGGGAAATCTTTTTTCTTATTTGAGATAATCATGGTAAATCTCAAGTCGATCAATGTTTAAGTATTTCTCTTAAAAGATATTTTTTAGAAACATATAAATTACTTTAATAAGTTTAATATATAAATTTAATTATGTTTTGAATTAGTAATAATTAGAAGACATTATTTCATTTTTTAGAGAAAACATTCAAATTAGTCCCTGCAAAATTTTTCATCGGACAATTAGTACCTTCTGAATAAAAAATTCAAAATACATCCGTCCCAAATTAAAATATCGGACAAATTGGTCCTCCAAGAAAAAATTCGATAAATTAGTCCCTCAAGATTCATGGAAATGATCAAATTAGTACCTACCAATTAATGATTTTGGACAAATTAGTCCTCCCATTATTTCAATTAATGATTTTGGATGACCAATTTGTCCGACATTTTAATTTGGAGAGATGTATTTTGAATTTTTTATTCTGAAGGGACTAGTTTTTCCGATGAAAAGTTTCGCAGAGACTAATTTGGGTGTTCTGTCTATTTTTTATTTTTACTTTCGTACATGATACCCATGTAATTAACACTCATGATTGATTAAATTGATTTTAAAAATCTAAATTAGCGGGACACATAGCTCGCTCATTCGTAGCAACAAAGGACTAAAAGTTACATGTACCGTTGAATTTTATGGAAAAAAATCCCCTATTTTTAAACATATTTCCTTTTCCAAAGATAATAATATCTAAATGAATTTTTTAGAGCTAGTTTTTTAATAATTTTATTTTCTTTTTCTAAAAATATTTACACAATCATATTAAAAAATATACAAAATATTTTTCAATAAAAAATGTTTTACATAATAGATTAATTTGAATTACAGTTTAAAATAAAAAATAAGAGGATACTTTATAAAGTTAAATGCAATGTTAGATTTAGAAGAAAAAAAGATAGTTGAGTTTAATCGAATTTGCTCATTGTTTGGGAATTAATAAATTAAACATAGTTGAGTTTAGCTATTATCATGAGTGAAGCCATGTAGTTGAACGGGGGCGGGGCATTTACCCAACCGTGGATGGATTGATATTTTTAATATAATGGAATTTTTATTTTTAGAGGAGTATTTTTTATGTTTCAATTGTTCACATTATTTTTCCATTCAATTGGATCAGAATACAAGATTACTCTTAATGAAAGCACCAAATGATAAGAATATGATTTGAGAGATAGAGTAAGAATAGAAAGAAATCTGAATTAAGGGCTAGAGAGAAAATAGAATATCCCATTAGGAACCAGAAGAGGAAATGATTTCACAATTGTCATAATAACTACCTAATTAATTACAATATTATCTATTTATAATAACTAAATTGACTATTTTCTTAATTGGGCTCTTGGCCCAAATTACTATTCCTATCACTATTTCAGTTTAGATTTTAGGAAATGTTGTAGAACATATTTATCAAATACTTTGTATTTGTCCACTTTAACTTTTCATGAGGTTTTTAGATAATAATTGATACAATCTTAAAATTTACAAAATACTAACATATTTTACTATATTTCCATTTCATTAATGACAAAATGTAGTTTATATTGGTTGAAGAGATAAAAATAATCGAGGGTAAAACAAGAAAAAATTAATAAATATCTTTTAGAATTTTTAAATAAACAAATAAAAAATAATCTAAAAACTCAAAATGGACAACTTAAAAAAATAAAGGGAGTACTTTTTTTATGGCTTCTATTTATTGAAAGAAACATCTACACCATTGTACTAATCAATACTTTTATAACTCAATGATAAACAATCGTTAATAAGAGACACAAAATAGAGAAAATAGAAATATGATATTACATTATATTATACTAGTGTTTGAATTCATGCATCGCACGAGAGATCAAATGTACGTATTTTTTATAAATTAATAAATTAAATTGATAAAAATATGTTTATAAAATTAAAGTATTTATTATTTAAATAATAAAAATTTTATTTATTACAAAATGAAAACATGAAAATAATTATAATATTTTAAATTTGTATATTAAAAATTGTTATGTCCCGTACATCTATGCACATCGGGCACATATTAACATACATGTATCGTAGCTAGCAACATAGCTTATAAATTGTTTATTTTATTTGTTAGTTTTCGACTTCGTTGACTGATTTTTGAGTTATAATGTAAGTTTAAAAGAATGATAATGTTAGGTGTACATCCACATTAATCAATAAAGAGCTAACTTATTAAATGTTATACATAAAAAATAAAATAAAAATATTAAATAGACTCTTTTGATATTTTTTGTGTATAACATTAGATGCATTAATTGACTCCTTATTAGGTTCCTTTGGTTGTACATAGAGATTTATTCTTAAAAACAAATGTATCAATAAAAAGAAGAAGGTTAAGGAAAATAGTTAAGATATTTAAATTTAAAATTATTATTTGATTGAGTGATTTAAGCTCTAATATTATTCCGAATAAAAAAATAAAGAAAAACTTTCGTACTAAGATAAAGAGAATTGAGATACATATATACAAAAGCGTAAAACAATATAAAAATAGAAAATGAAAAGACTATAGCTATATTTTTATTTTTATTTTTTACTGCTTAGTCATTTGCAATCTAAAAATATATTAATAATTAACAAGGAAATTATTATTATTAATGGATGCAATTAATTTTATTGAGACATACATTATCTGTGATATTATTTGATTGAAATATATTTATGGAAGATAAATTTTATTAACATGTGATTTTATTTTCAAATCGAAATTTTAAAATGATTCAACCAAATGTATAAATTAAATTGATTTTTTATTTTAGTAAAGCTATATTAATATGTATTTTGATTGATTATTTCATTAAATATGCATTTATTTGAAATATTTCATTAAATGATCAATTTTATTGATTGATATATTTATAAATAATTTTTTTTTATTTTAAAGTTTTTAAATAAAATTTATTTAATGTTGAATTAACGACCTAGTTGTGACTTGTGACATAACATTATTTATTTTTTTGTTCTCAAATATTATATGTATAGATATGTAAATGAGATATGTTTTCAAAATAAAATATTAATTTGATTTACAGATATTGAATTTACAAAACTGATAACGGATGTATAATATCTGTTACAATTTAAGCACAAACCAATGATAGGGGTACAATAAAAAAATCAGCCAAAACAGCCAATAAATAAGAAATTGTATCACAATCACCCAGCTCATTAAAAATATACTCATGATTAAAATGTTATTTGGGTCATAAAATGTTAAATGGACTTTGTTGGTTGTTTTGGCTGATTTTTTTGTTGTTCCCAAGCATTTGTGCAAACGGAATAGAGCTAAGCGAGCGTTTGACACATTATCATAGAAGATTATTGGTAATCTAGATTACCTTGTAGATATATTAGCTCTAATTAAATTATCGGTAATCCATATTATCTTGTTTGGTATTTATAAATAATATTACTAGTAATTCACATTACCTTGTTTGGTATATATATTAAAAAGATTACAAGGTAATATATGTATATTACTATATATATAATGGCCTCTAAATAATTATAAAATAAATTAATCAAATATAATTATATTAGATATATTATTAAAATACATTCTCAAATACATATATGACTATAATACCCTCTAATTTTTAGTTTCACTCTTTAAATTGACACAATGCAATATTAATTAATATTATAATGGAGTTTATGAATTTATCTTAATTTCCATATTTAAATTTATCTAAATTTAATTAAATTATTATTATGAAAAAAAAATTAATTTAACTATTAAATTAAAATTTGAAATATGAGATTTTTTTAACAATATTAATTAACAAGGCACAACGGTTCTTGAAGCCAAATACAATATGCTAGCACGTAATTAGCTATATAGATAATATTTATATCTTATTCATAAATAATCATTCAACAATGTTCATATTATTTAATAGTTTTAAATTGATTAAATATACTTTTAAACAATTTCAATCACATCCCTTTATGTCATTATTGTTAACAAAAAATAAAAGTTAACATAATATTTTATATGTTCATATTGATAAGACTAAATTTGTCTCTAATAGCATTGATTTTGAAAAATTAATTGTTTGACTAATTAGAGACGGATTTAGACACATAATGACATAATTGTTAGAGACAGATTTAGAGACACATGCTAAAATGATTCCTAAATAATATTGACTCCATAAATTAAGTTGTTCGACTGATTAGAGACAGATTTGGAGACGTAATCGTTAGTGACGAACTCTAATTCTGTTTCAACAAAACATTAACCTGGTAAAATAAATTTTGACCCATTAGAGACTACTTTTGTGACCGAATATATAGAGACGGTGTATTAGTCTATCTCTAACAAAAATTCACTTTATGTTTGACTTATTAGAGATGAACTTAGAGACAGAATATTTAGTGACGATGAGTTATTATCTCTAAATTGGTCATTAAAACAAATTGACCTTTTATATGTCGTAGTTTGACATATTTGAGACGAAATTAGAGACTAAAAAACTTAGAGACGGAAAATAGTCGTCTCTAATCTTGTAGCTAAACATTCAAAGCATTGCTTAGTCAATAATCACTTTAATCCGTCTCTAATACCGTCTCCATTGGAAACGGAATTAATTCCGTCTCAAACGTCCGTCGTTAAATAAGACATTTCTAGTAGTGATAGTCCTATACCCATACAACCTTTGGACCCCTCTCATTCAGTTGTAAGTTCAATTCATTCATGTGCCCCTCCCCCTTAGAAGCCTGCTAGTAGCTGCTCCTTGTCCGTGCCTTGTGCACCAGGAATCACTCCCTGCCCTTGTTAGTGCACGAGATCCCTCCTCTTAGAAGCCTGCCTGGAGCTGAATCTTGTCTATGCCTCGTGCACCGTCGATCACTCCCCTCCCTCATTAGTGTTAGGGATGTTATAACACCCTGATTTTCATTATTTTCTAATTAAGTGATATGGAGGGTAATTGACCTTAGTTGGAATTTAATTAAAGATTATAAGTGATGAACAAGTATGTATACGTATATCTTTTGAATTATAGAGTATGTGTATATGATGAAGGGCTTAAGAGTTCAAAGATGAAAAAGAATGCATATTAGTATTTTTCTAAGTTTTGTTGCATGAGAATGGGATATGTTAATTGAATATACATGTCTCTAGAGGAAAAGGGTACACTAGGAATGCTAGAAGGAGGTTAGATACATCTTGGAAAAGACCATAATAGAAAAAGGCGCATAGGGACATTGTATAGTCTCGCCGGGCGCGGCATACTGCGCTAGGCGAGGCAGACATGCGCCACGCGCACTAAGCACGTTGTGTGTGGTTGAAGGGCACTTGGCGCGACCGCACTGGGCGAGGGTGATTGATGCTGGGCGAGAGAAGTCCAACATCGAGCATATCAGGATGTCCAGACCCCCTTCAATGGTTATATATATGGGGGGATGTAGGGATGGCAGTCAAAACCCTACCCGCGGGGAACCCACCCCACCCTACCCGCTCGGGTCGGGTTAAAAATCCACCTCGCAATGGGGCGGGTTAGAGCGTGGCAGGTTTGGGTTGCGGGGCGGGGCGGGTTCAGGTTTAGGGTGAGCCCTACCCACACCCTATTTTCTATAATTCTAATCTATATAATATATAATATATAATATTTTATCCTATATAATATATAATTCCTAATTTTTTATGAAAAAAATAATATTTTATCCCTAATTTTTTAGGAAAAAAATAATATTTTATCCCTAATTTTTTAAACCACAGTTCCACTTCCACTCCTTACCACAATTACACAAGAATATCACCATTTCGTAATGTGGGACAATTTTCAATTCGTATTTGGGACTAAATCATGGACCAAAGGCCTTTTAGTTCATGTAACTTCATATATAACTCATGCATCCTATTTAGTTTATAGAGCATCATATATTACTGATATTCAAGTGAAAATAATGATGGTCTTTTTAAAAAATGAAAAGGAACTTTTTTTTGTTAAAAAAAAGAAGGAATTGTTAGGTGACAATATAAGATGATATAGAGAAACTTGTGTATGTTAACTGGAGTGTTACTATGATGTGCTTTTTTATTAACAAATATATTGGATAACGAAATTTGATTATTATTATTATTAACAATATATTTTCAAATGTTATTAGATTTAATAATAATTAAAATGTTATATTTTTAAAATTGAAGGGAGGGGCGGGTACCCGTGGGGCGGGTGCGGGTTTTGATGTTTTAAACTTGCGGGTAGGGACAGGGCTGGTATAAACAAATTTTAGAGTTTGCGAGGCGGGGTCGGGTTGAGGGAAAACCCACCCCAATCCCGGGTATGTTTAGTTTTTCAAACGTTTAGAAATACTCCTCTCTTCGTTCAGAAACACTTCTCGCACCCTCTCTAAGCCCTTGTGCCTCCACCATTATCTCTCTCTCTCAAGAACTTAAAGTCATAACCATTCCACAACACCAAACTCATACGAAACCTTACCCGATCACGAAAATAACTATATATCCTTAACCCTCTCATCAAAACACATCATTCTACCGATTCTAATTCTCCAAAAGAAGTCGTTTTCATAATCCTACCGTTCGTGGGGCTAGAGAGAGAAAGTGAGAACACATTCTACGTCGGGAAATGGTGTCTCTATGCTTTTCATAGGAGGTTTACAAAAAGGTAGGGGTTTTAGACTTGCATTTGTATATGCATTTTCGTGCAATTTCGATGTTATATGAATGATATTATTGTTAACTCATTTTTCCCATTAGGGTTCATAAAAATGTTATGTTTCACCGAATGATTTTCAAAGAGAAAGTGTTTTACCGATTGAAAATTGTTTTTGAATGTGTTTTACCGATTGAATAATGTTTATTTTTGTTTTCTACCGATTGGAATGATTCTAGATTAAAGTTTTAGCCATTGGCTCATGAAAAGCGTGTTTTGGAACCCTAGAATTAAAATTTTTGTGTTCGTAATCGATTAGGTAATCGATTACGAGCTGAGAATTTTTAATCGCGAGAAAACATGCTCTATGTTAATCGACTGTAGAGGCTTGGTAATCGATTACAGCACTGTAGCTTTTACGAAAATTAACTGTTTTTATGTACCCTAATGTGTTCTACGACTTGTATGAATTATATATATGATTAATGTATGATTTATATGTGATTATATGAGCTGTAATGCATGTTTATATGATAATATTTGATGATGGATTATGATGTTCATGTTATGTATCTATGACTTTGTAAGACATTAATGTCAAAAACCAAGACGTCACTGGGTGGCACACAGATAAGTTAATGTTATGATAAAACACTGTAGCCTTCGTTACACGATGAAGTTGGTAAGGGAGGGATGACAACTTCGTCAAACAGCTTCATTGTTAGGGAAGGTGAATTACCCCCTCTCCCCAATATGTTTAGGATGAGCTCATGCCTAGGGGCCGGTGATGTGGAGGAATTGACAGGAGGGTGGATATGGCCAAAAGATTAATGCAAGATAAAGATGTTTGATGTTATTTTATGTAGTATTTCATGTTTATGTTTAGGAACACTAGTACACCACATTGACACCTTTATTTATTTATGTAATGTTATCTATACTTATATATAAAGCAGATCGTAAAATGTAACTGTTTTTTGGTGTCGTGACTCATTCTCCTATTTTAACATACGTGGCCTAATCTAAAAGCACACATTTAAATCACCAACTTCCCACTCACTTAACTCCTCTTAAACACACGGTTCTAGTCAACTACACGGTTACTTCTACTTATTTCCACTCACATGACAGTTTCTACATCATTTCTCAATCTATGTTATTTCTTTCACCATAAAAAAATCAAATAAAATGTACGAAGAGAACAGAGAGGTGGGAGAAGAGGAAATAAAAAGCAAAATAAAATCCCAGGAGAAATGAAATCCAGTGCAGCGGCATCATCAGCGACTCGAAGAAAGGTTTCTTTTTTCCCGTTATGTTCTTTACATTCCTCTTCTATTCTGTTAGTTCTTTTTCTGGTCAGTTTTTTTTATTTCATTTTGTTCCATCATTTTGATCTATTTTTGTTTTGACCCGTTTGTTGTGTTTTGTTCTGATAATTATTTTCATGTTCTGTTGGTTCTTTTTTTTTTTTTTAACAAATTGCTCGATAAATTTGTTTTAGTTCCAACAACTTAATCTTCTTCTCTATTTGGGACTAAAATGGTAAATATACCTTCACAAAGCTTATTCAATAGGCGGAGCCTCATAGCAGCAACTCAACGACAGGTTCTTTCTTTTTTCTTCTTCCCTTCTATTCTTTAAATTCTTTTTCTTCTGTTTCGTTCTGATTCCTTCTTTCTCTTTTTTTTATTCCATTTTGTTCCATCATTTTGATCTATTTTTAATCTATTTTGTTTTGTCCTGTTTGCTGTGTTTTGTTCTATTGTTAAGACACACTCACACATGATCTATTCTATTTTTAAGACACACTCACACATATGATCTACGGTTTTTGAATGAAGAGAGGTTGAGTGAGAGAGGGGTACGACTGTAGAGGGAAGAGAGGGTGAGAAGGGTGGTGACAGTCGCGACTGTCACAGCTACCGCGGCTGTCGTGGCCTCAAGGCGCCACAACCAAAGGAGAGAGAAAGAGAACTCGAGGGAGAGAGAAGCAGAGGCGCCAGGACCAGAGGAGGGAGAAGGTGAACCAGAGGGGGTGGGGTGCGAGAAAGAGGCAGAGGTTGCGGCCTTCGCGGCCGCGCGGGGTTGTCGCGAGGTGCCAAGAGGCACCGCGAAGAGGTGAGAGAGAGAGATTCGGCGAGGGAAGAGAGAAAGAGGGTTCGAGAGAGGGAAGCCACGACCGAGGAAGCATGGCGAGGCGATGCGGTGACTACCGGTCGGATCTGACGGAAAAAGGCACCGCCTAGCCCGCCGCCGTGTATGGTGGTGAAGGTGATGAGGTTAGGCTCCCTAACTTTTCTACTCTTTGTTATCTTATTTATTATATTTGTTGGATTTTGGTTGTGTTGTGGTAATGATAGATGAAAGACAATGGTGATGATTGTGAAGGAGATGATGATGCCATAAGAAGATGAAAATACAGAGATGGTGCTCGATGATGATGATAAATGGCTGTGTTTTTTTTTTATTTTTTTTATTGATGGACACTAAATGTCATTATGGACTGTATAATTTGGACGTTGTGAATATATGATTCCGGATGAGCAAAACACATGTGATATGGTTGGATGAACTTATATTTTTTGGGTTTGAGACTCATGCATGTTTTGTATTTACAGGAATGAATATGAGAATATATCTGAATTAATCTTTTACTGATTATTAATTTTTACTATGCAAATATCCTTTGTCATAGAAAAATAAATTTTATGATTTAATTAAGTTAAATATCCGATCATAATTAAATCATTTTTTATAGTTGTCCAGAATGAATTGCTTCTTTACTTTTCTCTGTTCTTTAGTTTCTTCTCTGAATCTCCTCCCTTTTCTCAACTAGTCTTTTCCTCTATTTATTATCATTTTCAAATTTTGTTATCTTGCTAAATTTGACCAGCAAAATCATAGAAAACAGTAGAGGTTGTTTGTCCAACAATATTATTGAGATGCTCTGATCTTTTTTAAGCATTGAAAAACATAGAGAAGAGTGATCTTGGGTTCAACCATTAGAAAATAGAGAGATGTTATATTTTTTCATATTATTTATTTTTTTATTATTGTTATTATTTTATACAGAATATAAAAAACGGAACTAAAACAAAAATAATAAATGAACTAAAAAAATTGAATGGGCTGCATTAAAATAATTTAACTTAAATTTCTCTTTTTTTATGCATGATGTAAAAAGTGTTTTTTGGGACAAATACTAAATGGGTGAGAATAAAAATGAGCTTAATCAAAATGAGCTTACAAAAAATAAGTTATAATAAAATGGTTCAAAAATAAATAGTGAATTCAAACATTAAGAGTAATTAAATAAAAAATGTAATTTTTTTTTTGTTTTACATAGTCAAAAATTGAGTGTTGACAATCGCGTTGTTTGCTAAAATAAAGTGCAGAGAATATTACGTAGGGGGAATGTGTTACATAAAAAGAGAGTGTTACGTAGGGAAAACAATAGAAAAGCGACTTGATAGGCATGTCTCTACGGAAAACTATTTTCCTACATAACACTCTTTCTTTCGTTAAAGCAATTGAAAAAGGGACTTTACAGAGACATGAGTGTTGCGCAGAGGGAGAGTGTTACGTAAGGAAAATAATAGAAAAGCAACTTGACAGGCACTGGAATAAATTCACTGTATGTAACATCTACATAAATTCACGTTTATCTCCTTCCGTATCTCATTTTCCTTACGGACTAGTGTTACGTAAGGATATGTGTAACGAAAGAAGTCATTGATTCCTCTCCCTCGTCCCTTGTTGTTTCGAGGCTTCCATTGGGACCCTTCCCATTTGCTCTTGGGCCTCATGAGTATGCTTGCCTCGAGACTGATGCTCAACTCCTCACCCTTTGTGGGGTGTCGGTATCTTCTCGAGCTCAAATTTCTTGGAAACTAACTGATTTCAATTATGTTTTCTCTAACCCATCTTGTGAGGACGTTCATCCCTCCTCACTTGATTTTGTTTGTTTTACGGATGCTTTTTGCAGGGGCGGGTGTTGTGCTTCAAGGGACAAATTAAGGATCAAAACACTTGGGTCCCGAAATAAGAAAGGGATCATTCTCTTTGGAGTGGTTCACTTCTCATGGGATCCTGGTGGAGGTATGGAAAGCACACCATGGTGGAGGGTCCTAGATCAATTCAAACATAAGCCACCCTAAGAGTGGCTGACCAAACGTCCAACTTAGGGACGTTAAAGCAAAGTGCTTTGTGGGAGACAACCCACCAAATTTTAATTTCTGCACTTAGATAACTACTTCTTTATTATTTTCTTCTTTGGTCTAACACTTGCTTCCAGTTATTTACTTAGCCAATTGGAAAGTCAATTGCAGTGCAGCAGGTGTCATAGAAAACTGCAGCAGACCGCGCTCTAGCGCCCTGGTCGCGCTCTGGCGCACGTGAAGACACAACCCCGGCGCTTTGGCGCGCGTAGCTCGCCCCAGCGGCCTCGGACAGTTGAGTCCTCCGTAGGTCCTTTCTATACCCTTTTCTCTGTTCTTTAATTTGTTGACACTGGGGACAGTGCCTCATTCAAGTGTGGGGAGGGTGTAGATAAAATTGGCTTTTGTAAATAATGGCATGCCTAACTCTTTTTCTTTTTCTTTTAATTTTGTTTTGTTTTTCTGTGTTTTTAGGTAGATAATTGGGTAGTTTTCTTTATAGCACCTTTTGGTCTGAATTGCTTTGCCCTTTGATTTTAACTCAGAAATGTTGGCATGATAATCTAATGAGTTTGAATTGTTGGTGTTATCTCTGTTTGGTTGGTTGGATTACCTGTGAGATTTGAGCCTTAATGTGATTACATATATCAACTGATCACTTTCTTTCTGTGAGCACACACACACTTGTATTTGTTATTCCCGAATTTGCTTGATTCTTATTTTGCATTTTATACATGTTGCATGTGATTGAGGCATAATTTTGTTTTTACATTTAAAAGCCACTTAGCCAAATAGCCAACCCATACACAATTCCCATTGTTTGTAGCCAATTTGAGCCTTTATCCCTTTTTGTTACTAAGCTCATTATAAGCCAAAGACAGAAAAACAATGAAAAATCCCTTCTGAGAAACTAGGAGGACATGGTTTGATTGTTGGGCAAAGGTCTTAAGTGTGGGGAAATTGGGTTAAATTGAGCACGGGTATAAATTGCAAAATATTGGGATATAACTGTAAGGGTAGCTTTTGTACATAAGTGGTCCTTTGTTATTTTCTTTTCCACCTCATTTCAACTACCAAAAGAATTGAGATGAGGTAATAAAAAAAACAAATCGAAAAATACAGAAAAAAATCAAGAAAAAATGTGAATTCTGCAAATAAAGGTTGTTGGGTTCCTGGGAATTAATGTGAAATTATTAGGGAACCTTGGGAATGTTAAATTTAAGAATTTATGGGATATTGATCTTGGGTATTTCTATTCTCTCCATCTCTTCTCTCTCCATCTTTTCTGTAGTGACAGAAGTCATCTAGGATCGATCAAACCATGAAGTCTTAGTTTTTGGAATTAAGTCCACTTCCCATATATGCCACACATGTCCCAAGCCCCGTTACAACCCTGAAAAAGACCTCTTGATGCACCATGTTTGTTGAATTGCAATGTTAGGAGTATAACAAATTTATGGAATGTGAATACTTGTGTGAATTATCCAATTGAGTGCTTAACCAAAACACTGAGTGATTGAGAGAAAAACACACTGGTGAGGGCCAATCAACCAACTTTGCATAACATGAACTGATTCTCCTTACTCATGAATTTCTCTTAATGCCAACTGATAACATGTTAAGGGTGTTGCATAATTCTGACCAAGGTGTGCTGTTTTGAATAACTTTCCATCAACTGTAGATTTTATTTTTTTTTCTTTTAGGACTTAGGTATTAGATGTGTTAGCCAATACTTTGCTTTGAGAGATGCTTGGAATCATTGCTTTTGCATGAGGACATGCAATTGTTCAAGTGTGGGGATATTTGATAACGTGGTTTTTACCAATATTTTATACCCTTAATTTGGATGATTGTATGCAATTCTTTGCTCTAATTTAGCCTTTTATTATACTTAATACAATTTGGAATTTAATTGGGCTTAATAGAAATAAAGGCTAAAATAACAAGTTTTATGATGTTTTTACAATTCAAGGATGACCTTTGCACTTGATCTTGGATATTTTGTATTTTTAGTACAGGTCACAGGTATTATTGGAGCTGTAGACATCAGGAACTGAGCAAGAAGTGGAGCAGTGAGTTTCAGAACCAGCATCGAGCGCTCCAGCGCCCATAGCGCGCTCCAGCGCACGAGGCCCACTTAAACTCATCACGTGCACAACGCTGGCGCTCTAGCGAGCTATACGTGCCCCAGCGCCGCGCCGCAACTCTGTCACAACAGAAACCCTATATGCATGAGTTGGGGGCCCAAATTGATTAGGGTTTAGAGGCTGCTCATCTTATTTAAAGGAGACTAATGCATCAAAAAACAAGACCTCTTCACACCTCTCAACACCACTACTTTTACATATTTTCTTTTCCTAGTTAGAGTTATTTTTTTCTCTCCATTAGGATTTCTGTTTTTCCTAGTTTAGCTCTAGCTCCTTCATTTATATTTCCAACGTTATTCATCCAGCCTTTTGGGTTTTGTAAGTTACTCTTTTATCATTAATTCAGTTATTCATTCTTCAATTCCTTCCCTTAATTGCATTTAGTTTCTTTACTTTTTTGTTCAAGTTAATTACTTTCTTTATTCCAATTTATTTTCTACCCTTTTAATTCTCTCCATGAGTAACTAAGTTTCTTGGTGGTTTATGAGGGTGTGAACATCATTGGGGTAAATTGAGGCTTTGTTCTTAATCTTGCATAAGTTTTCATTATCAAACCTTGGCATATAATTTGAGATCTTAAATTGTGTGTTTAAGCCTTTGTCTTGGCTTACTCGATTGAGTTAGGCTAATTCATTGGCATATGTTTATGTGTTAGTTGATTAATTGATGCATGGCATATTAGGATTTGGTAATGAGTAATTAATTGGCTGATTAGTCTCTTTAATTATATTAATGTGATTGGCTTTAATAATTGTTGAAAGTGGAACTAAAGGTGAGATCTCACTAATTAATCCTATTCTAGGCAATTAATCATTAGAATCACAACAAAGGAGTTAGATCTAACTCCGACGTAATTAATCAACTCATGCATTCTTTTGTAGCCAATGATAAACGTCCCAATGAATGTTCTACCCCCATAAACCACTGCTTTTATTATTCCAATTTAATTCCAATTTATTTCCCTTGCATACAAAAACCCCCCCAATTGTGACAACCGTCATACAACTAGTCCGGTGTATTGCTTTCTTAGCCATTCCTTGTGAGAGACGACCCTGGTTTCCACTTAACTATATTAGGGGAACTTGGTTTTATAAATTAATTAAATTTATGGCTGTCACGACAAAAACCATCAACGGGGCTGTAATCGATTACAGTAATCGATTACACAGACCATGTAATCGATTACCAGAGAGCCATGTTTTCTCACGATTGGAAATTCAGACATCGTAATCGATTACGAACCCGTTTAACCGATTACGAAGTCGTGAAATACGATTCTAGAGTTCCAAAAACACGATTTTCAATAACCATTGGCCAAAATATGAATCTAACATCGTCCCAATCGATAGGAAACATTGCCATACCAACATCAAACATGAAAATACATTTAAAACACTTTTCAATTCGTAAAACCCCTTTCTTTTTCAAAAATCAATTTCATAAATCAACCCTTTCATGAACCCTAATGGGAAAAACGAACAACAATAGTCTCATCAAATACACACCTTCATGCATGAAATTACAGAGAATAGAGAATGCCTAGAACCCCTACCTCTTGAAGAAATTCAAGTAAAAGCGTAGAGACAATCCTTTCCCGGTGAAACCCTCGTTCTAGCTTTCTCTCTCTAGACCCACGAATGGTACGGTGATGAATACGAATCCTATTGCTCAATTGCAATCGGTAGAAGGGTGTATCTTGGTGTGAGGATTACAAATATATGATCGGTTTCGTGAACGGGCAATGTTTGATGTGAGTTTCGTGGTTTGGAATGGCTATGGCTTTGAGTTCTTGAGAGAGAGGAAGAACAATAGAGGCACAAGGATTAGAGAGAGTGTTTGGAGTGTTTCTGAAGTGAGGATTAGGGTTTCTCACGTGGTGGCTCGGTTATATATGGTTTAGAGTCATCGTGGGGCCCATACGTAACTTAAAACGCACTAAAAACCCTTACTGCACAGTCTGTAATCGATTACCACGAATCTGTAATCGATTACAGCCTGTCAAAATGCACAGATTCGAAAGTCTTTGCAGTGTAATCGATTACCAGCCTTCAATAATCGATTACTGGGCTGCAAAACAGCCCCAAAACACTTCTAAAACGTCCCGACTCGTGCTATAACCTCTACATATCACCCCTAACCTCAACCATCATAAAAAACATACACATAAACACATAAATCACATAATATACAATGCATACACATATCCATACGCTTAAGCCACATAACATGTAATAAACACACATAGATCGTATAACACTTATAAATACACTTAGATCACAAAACACATAATGGTTTACTAGAAGAAACTTATCCACCCAAACTTAATTAAATTCTAACCAAGGTCAATTACCCTTAATTTCTCTCGATTAGGACTTAATGAAAATCGGGGTGTTACAGATTACCAGTCTGTGTAATCGATTACGGTAATCGATTACCAGCTCGTGTAATCGATTACGACAGTGTTGTTAGTGCGAAAATGAACCGTTTTGACCCTTTATGCACCCTAATGCGTTCTACAACCAGTATAGATGATATGTATGAGTTAAATATGGTTTGTATGCAAGTTTAAATGCTGTTTGGATGATGATGTGCACATATGTTATGCTTACATGAGATATATGATGATAATAAATGTTTATATGAATTATGTGACGTATGTACATGTTATGTGTTGTGAACTGAGACGTCACTGGGTGGCGCATGTATATTATTAAGACGTCACCGGGTAGCGCGTAGTTAATAAAGACGTCACTGGGTGGCGCAAAGATGCACAGTAGCCTTCGGCTTGTGATTGAGAGGCTGTAGGAGGGGGTTGACATCCTCGGCGCTAAAGGTCCTTCACTTGCAGTTGGTGAATATCCCCATTTTCCCCATTTTGTTAGGATGAGCTCATGCCTAGGGGTCGGTGCAGGGGAGGTTACAGGAGGGTGGATAGGCCATAAGACATAATAAAAGATAAAGTGATATGTGTAACACCCTAATAATTAATCCTCCATGCTATAGTCATTTCAGACTAACTATTCGAGTGTCACTTCTTGAGCATCATAGTATATGTTATCCTTTCTAAAATAGATACTGTGAAAATACGTGGGAATTAATTTCGCAAATATCATACTTCAAAAGTAGGGGCAACGCTATACATATAATCGTTATAATACATCATGTATCAATATTACATAATAATATACATACAGTTCTCTAATTCATCAAATACAAATAGTCTCCCACATCTTATATCTGCAATGAAACTAGTAATAGTAATAGTAATACAACTACATAAGTATTCCAGCTAACATAGATCCGGAAGTAACGTAACAAACATGAACTGGAAGGAAACTAAGCAAGGCGGAAGCTCAAAGCTTCCGTCTTCAAGTCCACCTGGCGTCTCCGTCTCCAAGTACACCTGATTACCTAAAATATATATCCACGATAGGGTGAGCAACTAAAAGTTACTCAGTAGGGGCGGCTATCTCGGGTTTGTTATAAAAGGGTGAAGCATGTTAAATTCCAATTCAGTAATTAGTTCATAAAACTCTATATCCCAAGATAACCTCAACCTAGGTGCGTCTTACTCATTTTAATAATGCATACATATATAATTATATGTAGATATTAGTCCGTATAAGTGTGTGAAGACATATGTGCGTCTAAACATCAAAAATACATAATTGCCACAATACTGAGTATGAAAATACAATTAAAAGTATAAGAACATAATTCCTTTAAGTGTCATGTGTCATGATCTCTTTTACTTGTAATGGCACCACCCTCTCTCTTATTATCCTCCGTCCTGCCTGGCCCCAGGTCATGAGCTCATACCTCTCTAGTTTCTACTAGACATCTGTGGGGAAGAGGGGTTTATTCACTTTCACTCACAAAACTGGTATTGGGGACCGAGGGGTGCCAACCCTCCCTTGCCAATCCAATTTGTGGAGAAAGCTACTCATAAATTCACTTCCTCTTGCACAATGGTATTGGGGACCGAGGATACCAACCTCCCTTGCCAATTCCATTTGTGGAGGAAGCTACTATTAAGTTCTTTTCTCATTTCACATGACATCATACTATACTAGTCCTTACACCTCATTTATCTTAAAATCATCATAATGCACCTACACTTATGAACATACTCATTTATCATCCTTTTTCATAAATATTCATTCGTACATACTTATTTCTATTATATATATATAATAAACTTATTTAGATAAGTAATACTTCATACGTATAAGTGAAATCAGGAAAATACTAAAAATATGAGAAATGCACAGAATCTGCAGCATTACTGCGGCCTGGTCGCTAGCGCGCTCCTTGCGGCCGCTAGCGCCTAAGGCGGTGTGACTGCTCGCTAGCGCCCGTAATCCGGCCGCTAGCGCCCGTCATGTGTCTGCTCTTGAGCCAGTTTTTAAATCAATAATCATTTTATGCTTGTGATGAATTTAACATAACTATATGCTAGAGTATAGATTTATACATGTTTAGACATTAGTATATTCATTTAAAAACTCAATTTGTCATGGCATATTATATTAAAACCACTAAAATTCATCAAGAAAATACTTTTCTCAGTTCTGTTCTGCACCCGGCCGCTAGCGCGTACACACTGGTCGCTAGCGGCTGAGGCGGTGAAACTCTGTCGCTAGCGCCTAACTTATGGGCGCTAGTTCATGCCTCCTCGCTAGCGGCTACCATGTTGGTCGCTAGCGAGTAGCTCGATTCTGGCTCAAGAACAGCAAAGCAGAACACAACCAACACAGTCCCAAAATCTGGTTTTTGATCAGTTAACTTCCATAAATCGTTCATGTATTTAAACATAACATTAATACTAAACCCCTACCTCTTTAGACCTCCAAAACAAGATCTAATCCTCTTCTTGCTCTAAGATCCTTAATAAACACTCCTCCAAAGACTTCCTAAATGATGGTGATGATGATTATGAAGTTTCCTAAGGATTCTAATCGACTGGAATGGTAGGGAACTTTGTAAAGATCATAGATACGTGTTCAGATCTTGTTTTTGTTGAGGTTTGATAATAGAATTTGAAGTTTGAGTGTTTATGGATTTGAGAGTATTTGAGAGGATGGGAGGATGAGAGAAATGAGTTTCTGAAGTGTTTGAGGTGCTTTTCTGGAGTTATAGGCGATTTAGTACCGGAGGGGCTTATATGCAATATCAATAAGATGGAGGACCAAGGATTAAAATGAAAAATGCAGAACTTGCTGTTCTGTCTCGACATGGTCGCTAGCGCCCAACAACGCTAGCTAGCGACGGGCCACGCGCTAGCGCACACATGTTATGCGCTAGCGGCTGGTCCTGTGGCAGAATGCAGATTATGCAGAATTCTTCTCCTAATTGTCCCAATATGCATCCTATTCATCCTCGTCCATCGGAACATGATCCAAACCTTATCTAAACCTTAAATATACTTGGGGACATTATATTCTAATCCGTAATATACTAATTCATCATCCTCACCCTCAATTCCACACTAATTACATTACTAACTTCCAATTTCCTTATTATGTATGCATGAAATCTTCTAAACCTCTTAATACTCTATCTACCATGTTTCTAACCACGCTCCACTCTCCAAAACATCAAAGTCATTCTAAATCCTCATTCTCAATTTCAAACTCAAATATAAACTTTCACAATACATTTTCTAAATCATTAAATCACATAATGCATGAAAACCATGTATGCAATTACTCAATCATCCATGCACGTAATCCATATATCAAACAAGTCATCAAATACACATAGGCATACAGTACACATACAATTCAATTAAGTCTCAAGCAAGGCTAATTATCACTAATTACCCTTAATTAAGACGTAATTGAAATCTGGGGTCTTACATTCTCCCCTCCTTAAAAAGAATTTCGTCCTCGAAATTCGACTCCTCTAACATAAGAACATCATACACATCAGCCTTTATCCTCCCGGAGACTCGAGGCAAGGCTCACATACAAGCATCTAACCTGAATGAACAGGTTGTGCAGAGAAACAATCACATCAGTCTTATGGGTCTCAGTTTTAGGTTCATGAGATGACACCTATTATTATTTACTTTCTTGATTGTATGTTTGGGTAGATTATGTTTGTTTTCTTTTATTTATCTTATGAGGCATTATTCAGACCATATCACGTGTTATATATAATATCGTTATATTATGCGCAAGGCCCTTATGTTTATATTCCGCGAACGATTTTCGAAAAATTCTCCCATGTATTTTCCGCGTATATGTATTTCAAAAACAAGTATAAGTATGATAACAGGAGGTAACCCTTATGAAATGGCCCTAAATGACTATAGCACTAAGGGCTATCTAGTAGGGTGTTATATCTAAACTCTCAAATAATCAACCTAAGAGTCTTTTTTACTCCAACCATCAATTTGTTTAAGGTCAAAAGTCTTTCTCAGTTGAGGAAGCAAGTGAGAAGTCTAGCCTCTCAAGTGAGATTGGCAAAAGTCCTTTTCGAGTGAAGAGAAGGCAGAAGTCTTGCCTCTAAGGGACGTGAGCAAGAGAAAGTCCAGCCTTTGGAAGAGATTGGCAGAAGTCTTTTCCAAGTGAAAGGGCGAGAAAGGTGTTTGGATTGAAGAAAAAATAAATCCTGGGTTGTAACTTTGATTGAAAGTTAGTGAAACTCTAATTGGTTTGAGAACTGGAGTAGGTAGCGGATTGGCCGAACCAGTATAAAAACACAAGTGTAAAATCTCTCTAAACCTTAAACTCTCTGAATTACATGTTATAAATTGTTATATTAACTTTTGAATTAATTCAAAGGATATTAAGGGGTTCAGAAGCTACCTCAGAAGCATCTGAAGTCACTTATCTAAGATTTAAAGTAACTACAGCCTCTGAACCTGATGCCTTGGCATTTTTATCTAATTTTGTGATTTGAATTCTAATAAATTTTGTTAGTTTAAAGTAAACTCAGTATGTTTTTAGTATGTTTTTAGGGTGAATTGAGTGTTTTAGAATAAAATGGATTTTTCCTGGTTATATTATGTTTTGGGTGCTATTTGGTGTTGATTTCAGGAAATGGGCAGACAATTCATGAAGTAATAGCAACCAGAGAAGCACATTCGAAGTACCAATGCTGACGCCTTGCGCCTGATGCACGCACTGCGCCTCAAAGTCAGAAACAATTCGGAAGTTGTGCGGAAGCCTGGCGCCTTGCGCACTGCCAGCGCGTTGCGCCCGTGAACTCTCCACCGGCCTGGCGCCTTGCGCATCTCGCACGCGTTGCGCCCGATTCCCGACCTGGCGCCTTGCGCACTGCCAGCGCGTTGCGCCCGATTTGCCTTCCCGACCTGGCGCCTTGCGCATCTCGCACGCGTTGCGCCCGATTTGCCTTCCCGACCTGGCGCCTTGCGCATCTCGCACGCGTTGCGCCCGATTTGCCTTCCCGGCCTGGCGCCTTGCGCCCCTCGCACGCGTTGCGCCCTGAAGAAGCCACCCATGCAGCGCCTCGCGTCCAATCTACGCCGTGCGTCCGGATAAAAATGGAAACAGAGCATGTATAATTCAGGATTAAATCTGTTTAGATATTACACTCTTAGTTATTTTTAAACAAAATCCCTCTGTATTCAATTTAATTTCGAGGTCTATCTGATTATATATAGGACTAGAATAGGGGGAAATTAGGGGGGCTCATCTTGAATCCTTATTTTTCAGCAGCAGTTTGTTTTTTTTCCAGTACTCTGTTTTTACTCTGTTTTTCAATACAATGAGTTATTCGTTCTTTAACCTGCTTTCTATCAATTTCTTTGTTTTTTTTACTTTGATTATGAGCAACTAATTCCTTGTTAGGGATAGGGGAATCGTATCACTATGACTTAATCCGATGATTGTAAACCTTTGAATTCTACTTCTTCGATTCAGGTAACTACCTTATTTGTATTGTGTTGTTCTGAAGATTGGGAAATCGCTTTTCAACTTATCTAGGATTCATACGTTTATTTGGGAAAATAAGTGTGTGAATTAGCTCAAGGGAAATTGCCGGAAAGATTGATATCTAGGAATAGAGTCAAGATTTTTATGAACTTTGAATCAAACATATTTTCTTTTCTGTGAAACGATTTGATCAAGGGATTGACTGATTGTTTGTAGAAAAAGTGTTAAATTACCAAGGAATTGGAATTGACAATTTAAGATTCGTTCATTGAATTAAAGTTTTAGAATTTGAAGGCGAGCAATTGTTTTAATTATTTCAGAAGATACGTGAACCCGATTCCCTAACCTCTCATTCTTTGAAGTTTTCAAAATTAGTTTACTGTCTGTTACTTTTAATACTCTTTTGAATTTATGATTTCAATCCATTCATCACTCGTAATTCGATTCGTCTAATTAGAGACTCACATCACGAAATTTTTGCTCAGTTCTTTAATCCTCGTGGGAACGATACCCACTCACCGTGGACTTTATTACTTGTACGATTCGGTGCACTTGCCGTAGCCCTATCAGAACCTACCTCAGAAGCTCGATTACTCTTAAAGCTTAGAATCTTAGCCTCTGGAATAATTCCGCTGCTATCTAAGGTGTCAACAAGCTTCTTAAAGCTTGAAAAGACTATTTTTATATTTCAGAGAAAATTTTAATAGGTCAAGAAGCACGATTCAACCCCCCTTCTCGTGCAAAACGTTACTTTCACTTATGATAGTATGGAAAGTGAATGTAATCGTAATGTGATGAGATGAGAAATGTGTTTATTAGCAATGTGAATTGAGAGACATACGAGAACTTAGAACGACTCCTAGATTACCTTAGAAACGGACTAGTAAGATGTTTGGACCAGTCAAAGTAAGGACTTCAATTGTTTTGAGTATTAAGTGAAAAGAGTTATTTTATAAAGTATTACTTTGACTATCTAGATTTGATAAATGAGCACCTAGGTCCGTATGCTCTGAGTAACTCACTAAGACGACCCGTCTTACTCTATTTCTTTCCATGTTTCGATTCTAGACTACCATGGAGCAGCCACCGCTGCTGCCCTCTCCATGTCCCAGGACATATGACTTCGGTGTGTCGAACTACAGGCCGGCCACCAGCGCAGTGACCGTGGCATCTAGGATCTCTGGGGTATCCCAGTTCTTCATCCCCGAACTATTGGCGATATACCCTACTCCAGATCCTGACCCTACTCCTATTCAAGTTCTCGTCCAGGCACCTGCACCCGCCCCGGTACATGCACCTCCACCACCACCACCGATGCCTGCTCCTGGACCTCCACCTGAGGAGTTGATGTCCGATCCCGAGGAGGGAGGAGGAGGACTATGACAACGAGGTGGTAGCCCCCGCTGATGTCGCCGAGCCGATAGAGGATAAGTCAAACGCGTCTGACTCGGACCTAGAGGCGAATTACATTCCAGGAGGTCTCGAGGCAGACCTCCCAGGCAAGGAGTCAGACGCGAGCGTGGCGGTCGATGGAGAGCAACCAGAGAGGCGGATGCACGAGCCCTGCCCGGATGACCAGTGATGCAGCCGATTCAGTTCTTTTATTCCCTGCTTATTTAGACTTTTTGTATATGAGCCCTTTTGTATTTCCCTGGCTGAGTAAGTGATGTTTACTCCTCAATAGGTGGTTGGACTCTCTTTAAGTTGTATTTTGTTGGTTAGTGATTATATCCTCCACCCCTGGCCGATTTTGTTTTATATCTCGGGCCAAGGCTTCTTATTGTCTATACTGTTGTTCATGAGCAGCCCCTACAGATGATATATTATGTATGCATTAAACAGGGATATTGGAATCTTTATACATTATGCACATATATATATTGGGCTTTTTCAGATTATATTATTAATACCTATTACTTTCTATTACTCTAGATGCTTTCTTTGAGGATATCTATTCGTGCATGATTCTAAAAGTCAAGGCTCTTGAGTCTCGACATTTTGATTGTTATTCATACTGGGTTACAATATATGATGATATATATATAAAAAAAAAGGGTGTTTTCGGGTTAAGTGACATAACAATGTATTAATTGCGATCATGGCGTAATCAATACATGGGGATGTTACAAGAATATTATGCTTGATTGGTAGATGCACATAGGTCACGACACAATGGATTGGCCATATATATATATATATATATATATATATATATATATATATATTTATGTAAATATGTATATACGTATCTATTAATAAAATGAGCAAGACACACAGGTTAAGGACGCTTCAGGATATATTAATATTTTTTAAAAATAACAGAGCTGAACATGCCATGCTACACCTTTTTCATAATAAACCCGAGATGGTTTCCCCTACTGAGTGACTTCCAAATTGCTCACCCTTTATGTTGTGTGCCCCCTTTTTTTAGATGATCATGCAAGCTTGGACACGGAGATACCAGGTGGACGTGACAAAGAATGCGATTAGAGCCTCCGTTATTTATTTAGTTTCTCCCTATTGTTTATGTATGTTATGTTTGAGACTAGATGGACCTATGTTAGTCGGAGATATTTATATTGATGTTCTATATTATTTTTATTATTAATACTTGTGACGATGTGATGTGGGAGATTCATTGTATTATGTTGAAGTGTAAGTCTAGGGTTAGAGAGTTGCATGTATTTTATTATGCAATTAATATGCATGATTGTATTATATCGCTTATATGTATGACGAATGTCCCTAGTTTCCGCTTATTATACTTTCGAAACAAATTCCCACTTATTTTCAATATAATATATTTTCAAAACTTAACATGTGCTATGATGACTAAGAGTGACTCTCGAATGATAGTCCAAGATGACTATAGCATATAGGATTAATTATTAGGGTGTTACATTTGTCAATGACAAATCCAACCACCAAAGATATTTTTGACAAAATAACACATGGAAGATTGGTTAAGTGTGATAAAATGCACTAATCGTGTGACAAAATGTCGTTTGACTCAATCTCACAACTGATACATTTTGTCACACTTAAACAATCTTTCAAGAGTTATTGTGTAAAAAACATCTTTAGTGATTAGATTTGTTAACGATTGTACGGTAAAAAAATACTAGTAAAAAAATTCAGAAATGATACTTGCACGAGTGGAACAGACGAATTGCTGGACGAACGGGCTGGAGTTATTATGTTGTGCTCCATAATTTAAGTGCTTCATCTACACCTCATTCTTTTAAAATTCATTTTAATATTTCATCTCCCTTTAATCCCCCAATTTCATTTGTCTTAGTATTTATGTTTAAAATTTTCAAATTTTTTATAAATATAAAAAAAACTATCTAATTTAGATCGTAAGAAAATAATAAGAAAAAAATAATTACTTCTAATTTAAAATAAATCAATCGAATAAATCAATCTAATTTAGGATGTAGGTTCCAATATTTTTTAATTTTTCAAAATAAAAAAATAAAAATTAAGTATGATTACATTTTTAATTAATAATAATTCGTCATCTTTATCTAGCCATGAATGAGTAAATCTTATCAAAACTTTAGCAAGGAATCAATGTCTCTAATGCTAACACGCATAACATGACTTACCATCTGTTTTACAAAATTATCAACGTTTTCTATATATACTAACCGACAATTAGAGACAAATTATCAGCCACTTTATAATAGGTCAATTTCATCACTATTTCTTTTTCATTATGAATTTGGTTATTGGTAATAACAAAAGATGATGTGGTCACTAATGAAAATATTTATTTTGTAAAACAGCAGGTAAGTCGTGTTATGTGTGTTAGTATTGGAGATATTGATTTCTTGTTAAAGCTTTGATAAAATTTACTCATTCATTGGTGGATAAAGGTGACAAATTATTATTAATTAAAAATGTAACCTTATTTAATTTTACTTTTTTATTTTTAAAAAATTAAAAAATATTGAAACTCACATTGTAACAAGGAAAACAAATATTTAATTTTAACATTTTTAAAATATTAAAGTAATTTATTTGATTGATTTATTTTAAACTAGAAATAATTAGTTTTACTTATTATTTTCTTGTGATCTAAATTAGATAGTTTTTTTTATAAAATATAAAAAATGTGAAAATTTTAAACATAAATATTGAGACAACTGAAATTGGAGAACGGGAAGAAGATGAAATATTGATATGAGTTTTAAAAAATAAGATGTTGATGTGACACTTAAATTATGAAGCACAACATAATAATTCCAGTCCGTTCGTCCAGCTATTCGTATGTTCCACTCGTGCAAGTATCATTTCTGAAAAAAAATTTGACACAGCTATAATTGGATATGATTCAAAGCAACCATAACTTCAACAGAAAATCAATGATAGAAAAAGAAAAATTATTCAAATAAAAAACATCGAACATAATGAAAAGAAAAGGATCAACATCAAAATTCATTTTTCTATTAATTTAATTTTTCTCTAGCCTCTCGCTCTGTGCGTCATCATGGATGCATGGCGAACAAATTTCTACCCGTAATAGTTCTTGTGTTTCTTTGGTCTCTCTTCGAAAACCATAATGGGTTCATGAGCGAGATGGTTAACACAGTTGCACAATCATGCAGCCATTCGAACCTTACAGAAGAAGGGAGAGCTAAATATTTAGAAAACTACCAGAAATTGATAAATGAGATGAAGGGAGAAATCGGTCGAAACAGGTTTTCCTTCAAAGATGTAGGTGATCCACCAAACCGTATCTACGTGTTCTCCCAATGCATGAACGATCGTTCTGCAATTGAATGCACAACTTGCTTTGATTCCATTCAAGGCCTTCTTCCCAATTGCATGCCTGCCAAGGGTGGACGTGCTTATGCAGATGGGTGTTTTCTTCGGGTAGAAAATTATAGTTTTTACTGGGAAAATATTGGTCCTTCTCATATAAAGGTATTTTTTTTCTTTTCTTGCGACCCGTTTTAATTTTATTGTTGAAGACAGTTATTCGATGATTAAGGGGTAATTACAACAGTGGTAGATGTTTGTCTGATTAATAATTTGGTCTTTGACCTATATGTGTGAAAAGAAATTGCAAATTGTTTAGGAATTTACATTGCTTATGTTATCATCATTACCAAAGAGAAGTATTGATACTCGAATAAAGAATAACATTTATGTAAAAAAATTCAACACTAAGTTCTTGAGATGAGATGTAATGTTAAAGTCTAAGGTTAAAGCAATGCTCCTAAGACGGAGAAATTTTGCATGGTCATAGGATATCACGTGCATTGTGCTCTATCTTATAATAAAATGACTTTCTTGGTAGAAGTGAACGTTTTATCACTAACATTATTGCTTAATTATTGGGTAGAGAACTATCCACCTTAGTTCTCTATGTCCATATAAGACTTTCTCCTAAAAGTGTGATGTCAAGCTATTGAACATGAAGTGTTGAGCTCGCTGAAACATTGCCATAACTAAGCAATCGTAAGCCACAAGTTTTTGCATCACTATTTCACCAAAGAAAAGGCTTTTTAAAATTGTCATCAGTTCCTTATATGTAAAAATAGTCATGAAATTTCTATTCAGCTAATTTGGTGCAATTAGCTTTAGTTCAGGGTGATGCAATAATGATACATTTTTATTCAAATCACATTCTTTGATAAGGCTTTGGTGCTTAATGAAAATAGGGATGCAGTGATGGAAAAGCACAACAGACAAGCAATTTTACTAGTTTGGCAATAAATTTAATCAATCAAATGGCAGTGAAGGCACCTAATTTGGGAGGTTTTATATCTATGAAAGGACGTTCGCGTTCGGGTTTGACAATCTATGGTTTGGCTTCCTGTTGGAAGACATTGGACCATGAAATGTGTTCTGCTTGCCTTGCAGATGCAGCTAGCACCTCCATATCTTGTCTACCATCGACAGAGGCCCATGTCCTCAATGCTGGATGTGTTTTACATTATGCTGATTATGAGTTAAGCAGTCGTGATGCACAAGGCAGAAAAAATAGAGGTCAATGTCTATCCTTTTTTTTCTTAATAATTCTCTAGACCACTAAACACTTACCTAAATCAGGAAATTTAGAAGTTAGGTCTATTTATACGAGAAGTTTGCATATGACATAGGTGTAGGTTTACTTGAATCTTTAACTTAGATGTCATGTTTGTAGACTTGAATGTATAATTACATTAGGTGATTATGATATGTTTTGTGGCACGATGAAACAAGAAAGATAACTTGAATAAATAATTTCCATAGTGACACATCACATCTAAGGATTTTGGTACATCCATTTTTGTGGTTTGTTAATTTTTTTTTTTGGAGGGGTTGGAGTTAGGTAGTGGTTCAAATTTTATGGTTTTTCATTTAGTTGTCCAAAATTATATAGTTTCATAGTCAACTCCCTGCAGATGCTTTGTTAAGAGTTTCAACATATATCCTTGCTGCAACTGCCATCTGTTCATTGGTTATTACAATTGGATACTGTATGGGTACAAACATTTGCAAATTATGTATTCGTCGAAGCAAATTAAAAGGTAATCTCCACTAATAATAATCATTTCCTTTCCTTTTTTCCTCACTAGCATTATGATTTAATGTCTATATTATTTTTGTTATTTTAATTCCAACAAAAGGACTAGAGATGATCTCATCAACAATAAAGAGAAGCTCATGGTTCATGCAGTTCGAGTACTCAACATTAGAGAAAGCGACCAATGGCTTCAATGAACTCAATAAGCTTGGTGAAGGGGGACATGGAGCAGTTTACAAGGTATTTATCTCACTGTGAATCTTTTTCACATAATTGTCATGTGCTATAGTGTGACTTGCTACACATTTGGATAGGGAACCTTACAAGATGGTAGAGAAATTGCAATAAAGCGTTTCTTTTTATGTGGAAAGCAAGGCAAAGAGGAAGTTTATCACGAACTTGATGTATACAGTAGAGCTCAACACAAGAATCTTGTTCGTATCCTTGGCTGCTCCTTCAACTCTGTAGAAAGTTTTCTGGTATACGAATTTCTTGCAAACAATAGCTTAAAATACATCCTGCTTGGTAAGTAATTTATGTCAAATGCTACTATATATGTAAATAAGCCAGCCTAGTGAATTCACAATGAACGTGCTACCATACACTACCTTGTTATGTGTTTTATATGGTTTTTTTATTTATCTACTACCATGGAAGGAAGACCCGGAGAAGAAAAAACAGTTGAATTGGCCCAAAAGATATGCAATAATTATTGGCGTAGCTGAAGGTTTGGAATATCTACATAACAATTCTGGGGTGACAATTATTCACAGAGACATCAAAGCTAGCAACATCTTACTAGACTTGAAATTTAAACCAAAGATTTCTGATTTTGGCCTTGCAAAGTTGAAGTCCAGTTGTAGTACTTCTATTGTAGGCACATTGTAAGTATATTAATATTTTGGAAAAAATATTATTTTTGTCCTGTATCTTTTATCCGTTTTTAATTTTGGTCCGATTCCTTTTTTTTTTTTTTTTATTTTGGTCCTATACCCTTACAAACGTAAACTATTTTGGTCCTCCGTCCAAACTTCGTTAGTGAGGTGCTGACATGCCACTAACGGTGCTGGCATGGATGCCACGTGGCGCCGACATGGATGCCACATATAGCTGACATGGACGCCAATATGGTGCTAACCTCCACAACAGGACCAAATTCACCTTGCTAGAAAAAGAAACACGATCAAAATGAACTTACTGAAAAATGAAATAGGACCTGCATAAAATTGAATGTAACAAATAAACTGTCTAATCTAGACAATATAATACTATTCAAATGTGCTTTAAATTTGCTTGAAACATATAACTTGCTTAATTGCTATAATAATCTCTATGTATAATGTGACTAATAAGTTCAGCAAATGTTATCAAAATGCATCCAGAAAGTTACTAATAAGTTCATATATGATAGCAACAAGAGTGCAAAATACAAGTACTCCTAATATGATTTTATCTTGCACACTTGTTATATATGAACTTATTAATAATATTTTTAATGTAATTAGTTGGTGTAGTGCACACTAGTTGATTTTCGGATGTAGTCAAATCTTATATAACCTTTGTTGAACTTATTAGTCATGTTATATATGAATATTGCTATAGCAATTAAACAAGTTATGTGTTTCAAACAAATCAAAAGCTCATTTGAATAACATTATATATTGTCTAAATTAGACAGGTTATTTGTTACATCCAATTTTATGCAGGTCCTATTTCATTTTTTAGTAAGTTCATTTTGGTTCTGTTTCTGTTTTTAGGAAGTTGAATTTGGTCCTATAACTTTTATCCGATTTTGAATTTGGTCTTGTTTTTTTTCTAGCAAAGTGAATTTGGTCATGTGAAGGTCATCGCCATGTTGGCGTCCATGTTAGCACCAGGTGGCGTCCATGCCAGTCCTACGCTGGATCCATGTCAGCGTCACATGGCATCCACGTCAGCGCCGTTAGTGCTATGTCAGCACCGTTAGTGCCATGCCAGCACTTCAGTAACAGAGGACCAAAATGATTGTTGTTTGTAAAGGTATAGGACCAAAAAAAAAAAGAACCGGACCAAAATTAAAAACGGATAAAAAATACAGGACCAAAATAATATTTTTGCCTAATATTTTCCTATATTTTTCAATTTAAATTTTTTTCTAGTCAAGTCATTTTAAAAGGGATGATATGACATTAATCTATTAATATCCTATGTGTTCTTTGACTTATAATTAAGGGGTTATATGGCACCGGAATACCTTTCTGGTTGCCCATTAACAGAGAAAGTTGACATCTACAGCTTTGGGGTACTGGTGCTTGAAATAGTTAGTGGAGTGGAGAATAGAAAGTTTGAGTCCATCGAAGAAAGCTTTGAAACTCTTGTTTCTCACGTAAATTCTCACTAATTTTCCCATTTATGTAGTATATGTCGCCTTGTGCTTTTAGTTCACTAGGATTATTTTTTTGGCTGGTGTTACTAGGTATGGAAGCATTTCCAGTCAAACACCACATCAGAAATTATTGATGAAAGCATGGAAGATAAAGATGATGAAGAAATTACAAGAGTTATCCACGTGGGTCTTCTGTGCGCCCAAGAGTTACCTTATTTACGTCCCAATATGATAGAGGTGACAAGAATGCTAAGACAAAAGGATTCAATGATGCCATTACCTTCCAAACCTTCATTTACTGATGCTTCTATGGAATTCTCACAACATGTAGGATCTAATTGGCAGCCACAACATTCCAATGTATCTGATTCATCATTGCCTTTATTTTTAGGAAATATGAGAGAATAATTCTCAGTTTACCATAGGCTTCCTTTTTGTTTTCTTATTTAGCACATAGTTTGACATGAAGCAATTTAATCACGAGTAAACAATTGTTGCAAAAAATAATCAAATTTGTGCAAGGATCGCAATATGGGTGGGTGATGCTAGAAAACGCCCTACAAATATATAATCAGACACAATTATAATTTTCTTTGACCAAAGATTGAAGCTGCGAAAATTGGAATGTGTAGCTTTCGTAAAAGGTGCATGCTTTATTACAGGAGGAGCTTGCACTGTACTTTACAGAAGTGGTTGTCACATTTTGATAATATGGTTAACTGAAAAAACTAAACCGTGGCTAAAATGTATGCCTCACTTTTCAACTCCTTTGTGTTGTACGCTAATTTGAAGTCTCACATTAGAAATATCGAAGTCTTATATTTTTATCTTTGTTTATAAATATAGCATTTGCTTTCATAATTTAGATATCCTCTAAGAGTGAGAGTAATCCATTGTATAAGTAGTTTATAGGAATTGATCATGTAATGTATTTGTAAGGATGATTTGCGACTTCAACCGTTCAAAATTTTCACACTAAGGAAGAAGTTTTGAACCTCTTATGAGAGGTTTGGTGTAATGTTTGGTTTTTCTATCGTTTCTTCTTCTATTGCTTCTATTTAAAGATGTTTATTTTTTTAATTTCTTTTATGCTTCTGCTGTCCAAAAAGTGGCATCAGAGCCTAGTTCGTTCAGTTGGATTGTTTTGAGTGTTGGAGAATATGGCAGTTTTGGATCCATGTATAGGGTCTTTTGTGCCGAGAGTCTTCCTAACATTGAAGGTCATGCAACATCTTTTAGTAGCAGCAATGGTGCAAGTGTTAATAGCTTGTGTCATAAGTCTTCTTCACAGTGTTGGTCAAGCAACGGCAAGAGTTCCTGACAATGAATGTTAGACAACCTTTTCTGATAGCATCGACAATGCAAATGGGAATAACTCGCGTCGTAAGTCTTCTTAGTAGTTGATGTAGCTAAAAGCGTCGTTATTTCTTTTAACTACAATCAATTTAGAATTTAAAGAACAAAAAGAGTTTTCCCAAGAAAAAGGGATTGAATTGAATAACTATAGTAGTATAGCTAGTCAACCCAAGTCGTCTCTCAAGGAGGCTTATCTCATTGATCTAATATGTATAATATATGTAATGTTGGGATTGTGTAAGAAGTAAATAAAGCTATGAATTTAAAAGGAAACAACAATGCAAGAAAAGTCTTGGTGTTGAGACATGCACAAACCATATTTTCCCTATCCTAAACCCACTTAAGCATTCATTTTGTGTAATTATGTTTTTGATAATGAAATGAGATAGAAACATTCATTTTGGTTCAACCCATTTTCTCTCTTCTTCTTCCTTTCTCTAACCCTTGTTGTTCTTCTCTTACCTAGCTTCCGCAGCTTCCTTTACACCCCACACTTAGCCCTTGCATGTCCTCATGCAAGACTAAGCATAAAAAAAATAACCAACAAATGAGAATGAGGGGAATCACAAGTTGTTACTTGAATTTCAATGAATGACCAAAAGTGCTTTGGCTCAAGACCAAGGAAACAAGTGAGGTAGCAAGAGTATCCAACAACAAAGCATTTCAATACCAAGGAGCACAACATCACAAGCCAAGCAAAATCCCTTAAAATGCATAGATGAAATGTAAGGACCTCAAGGGAGTGTCTATGCTCTCAACTCACATATATAGTGGGCTTGTCTTCCTCTCAATTCTCTTGTTAGACCAAGCATTCGGCGTGGGCTTGCCAAGACTCTAGATCTCCACTACTAGCATTCAATGCACCCAAGAATCAAGAGGTCTTTGTTTTGGTTGTAAATGAGGCCAAGGTTAAGGTGTGAAATGTATGGATAGGTGAGCTAAAGGACCCAAGAAAATTAGACTATCATTGGTTATGTGAGTCTCAATCAAACACAAGGGGAAATTCTAAGCACACAAAAGCACAAGCACAAGAGCTCTGCTCCTTTCTTGCACTTTGAACCTTTAAATACTCAAACATGAGGTCTTTGACCTTGAATTTACTTTGCTTTTGTGTGCTTTTCTTCCTTTGCTCATACTTTTTTTTTCAATTACATACAATTCCAACCATTTTTCACATCAATACATCAAGATGTCCCTGGCGCCAAAAATTGATGTAGCTAAAATTGCCGTTATTTCCTTTAACTACAATCAATTTAGAATTTAAAGAACAAAAAGAGTTTTCCCAAGAAAAAAGGGATTGAATTGAATAACTATAGTAGTATAGCTAGTCAACCCAAGTCGTCTCTCAAGGAGGCTTATCTCAGTGATCTAATATGTATAATATATGTAATGTTTGGATTGTGTAAGAAGTAAATAAAGCTATGAATTTAAAAGGAAACAACAATGCAAGAAAAGTCTTGGTGTTGAGACATGCACAAACCATATTTTCCCTATCCTAAACCCACTTAAGCATTTTATCAAACACCTTGCAAACAACTTACACATGTATAGAAATTGATCTACCAAAAAGACTTGAATCCAAACCAAATTAGCAAAACTAACTTAGACACATGCAAGTACAATTCTCAATCAAGAATTATTCCTAATCTCCTAGCTAATGGGCATCAAATGATAATCCTCACTCAACACCCAAAAACACTCAAATACACAATAATCTCTCAATCAAGAAACTAAAATGCATTCAAGATATTCAATTAAAATTAGCAAATATGAATCCACACAAACTAACATCAATTGCATTTGGAACCAAGAAATAAGGAAGCTAGAGAAAGAGACAAGTAATGGTTTCAAGAGAAAATATGATCTTAGCATTACCCAACACCAAGAACAAAGAAACTACTCAACCATAATTAAAGCAAGTAAGAAACAAGAAATTAAAGCAATAACAAAGATGAAAATGAAAATAGAAATTAAATTGAACTTGGAGAGTTGTATGTAAAGTGTATGAAATATGTAGAGAGAAATGTAAAGAGAACTTAGAGAGAAGGGAGAGCTTCTCTCCCTAAAATTCTAATCTAAAAACCTAATAAAAATGACTAAAAGAAAGTGTGTCCAATTCCCCAATCTGAGATGAGATTTGTATAGACATAAAAGCAAATTGAAATTACTAAAAAGCTCATGCACTAAATGTAACACCCTACTAGATAGCCCTTAACGCTCAAGTCATTTTAGGCCATTTCATAAGGGTTACCTCCTGTCATCATGTTTTATCTTTATATTTAAAATATAATACGCGGAAAATAAGCGGGAGTAAATTTTTGAAAATCATTTGCGGTATAGAAAATAAGGGCCTTGCGCATAAATACAACGATAATAATAAGCGATACAAACATCTACTAAAAATACTTCATCATATAAATAACTCCCATCAAGTAACAAACATGAAATAAATACTAGGTTTCACCCCATAAGCCAAAACTGTGACCTATGAGATTCCACCATAAATACGAGTAAATAAATAGCTGCCGGCTAACAAAGGTCCGGACTCAGAAAGCATAATAAATAAATGAACGTAGCGGAAGCATAAAAGTCATAACATCTGATAAGGAAATAAAACATGTCTCTGATATCTAGGGAACTATATCATAAACTAAGTCTGCACGGGCTCCTCGTGTGCTCCCACATCCTGCTCTGTCTGCTACTCTAAAAGGTGGGAAAAACATAGGGTGAGCACTGGGAAGTGACTCAGTAGAGGAAGCCGCCCCAGGTTTAATTATAAAATAAGTGAAGCATGAATGAGTTTGATTCGGATATAAGTTGAAAATCAATCTTTCCCCGGAACGTCTTACCTAAGTGCATCTTGTCCATTTTATTAATTCGTATAACATATCATAATTAAAGGTCCATGTGTAGTGTACTATGTGCTTCTATCACAATCAGGGAAAATATAACATAACAGAACATTTATCAGAACTTTCTTTCATAGCATCTTATCATTAACTTTTACTTTAAATCTGTCAGACATGGCAAAACCTCCCTCCCATCCTTACTCCTACAATCCGGCCCCTAGGCATGAGCTCATCCTAAAACATTACGGGGAAGAGGGGGTACAGTTCACCTTCCTCAAGTGAAGGAGTTGCAGCCGAGGATGCCACCCCTCCCTACAACACTCATCACAAGCTGAAGGCTACAGGGTATTTTAATCTTTCAGAGTATCAGAGATCTTTCAGAACGTCTTTTAATTATCAGAAATCTTTCAGAGTTAACAGAGATCTTTCAGAGCACCAGAATATCTTTCAGAACATCTTTTAACTTTTACCGAGTGACAGAGTTAATTCATTCAGAGCATTTCATCATAATATATATCATATACGCACATAAACAATTTAATGCATCATAAAAGCAATACATATACTCAACATAACATATATATCTCATACAATAATTATATATACATCGTAGCAATTAAACATACATATAAACATATTTTATAGTTCATATAATCATATATAAATCATGCATAAATCATATATAACATTTATACAAGTCGTAGAACGCATTAGGGTACATAAAAGGGTAAAAACATGTCAATTTATACTCTTTAACATCATGGAATAAATATTGCACATTCACTTACTTACTCTGACATCATGGAGAATAAATAAATACAACTCTTTATCAAATAAACATGATATACAACTACTTATAAATATTATTCTCAGTGCTTCTATACCTTTCATGTCATATGATCTCGTCTATTTTATTATTATTTCATACTTATACTTTATTCTAGTTTTACTTGTACTTTATACTCTACCCTTAAGTATCTTGTAAACTCTTATATTTTATTCATCACCAATCTTGTCTTCTATACTATTATTGTTACTATTACTATTATCATTACATATCATATATTATACATATTGTTGTTCTTACTGTATTATTCTTTTATTATTATTATTATTATCATTATTATTTCTACATGTTATCTACCTATTATTAACTAATATACATGTTAGTAAGTATAAATTTATGTAATAATAATATACATATACTAGTAAATTGTTTTTTTTCTTCTTCTTTTTATTTATATATATATATATATAAATATAACATTGACATGTTCACGCTGCAGGAATTCTCGCTCACGTACATATATATATATATCATGTGTATAATAATAATAATAAGAAGACACAAAAATCCCTAATGGAAAAACGACCATCACATTAATCTCACAAAATCATCATCAATATGCATGAAAACAGAATGCCTAACCCCTACCTCTTGAAGTCAAATTTTGAAATATGCAAAGAGAAACCCTTTCCCGACGTTGCTCTCGTTGGAAACCTCTCTTTCTAGCCCCACGAACGGTCCGGTGATGCCGGAGACTCTTAACGGAGAAACGGAATCGGTAAAAAGGTCCGACTTGATGAGAGGATTAAGAATATGAATTTATTTTCTGGATTGGGTAAGGTTTGATAGGTGTTTCGTGGTTTGGAGTATCAATGGCTTAGGGAGCTCTTGAGAGAAAGATGGCTATGGCGGCTCAGAAGAAGAAGGAGAGTGTTTTTCTCAATTGGAGAGGGTTACTAGTGTTTATATAGGGAGTGACTAGGTCAAGAGTCATTGTGGGGCCCACCGTCACTTAAATTACTAAAACACTCCAAATCCCCCCAAATAATACTATAATGCTCATATAATTTTTCTAATATTTAAATATAAATTAAAATACACACATAGACACATAAAATAAAATAAAATAAAATAAATAATAATATATAACACTAACATTATCTAATAACATCATGTAACTCATATAAATATTTTATATCATCATTCCTAACCTCATGCATCATCTAAATATCAATTAAAACTCATATATGCATCCAACATACTCTTCCACACACAATGAACACTCACATAAATACAGATAATTATCATGACCTATAATTTACACACGTAATTCACATAGCATAGAATGAACACATATATACACACTTAAATCACGTCACACATAAGGGTTTGACTAGAAGAAACTTGTCCACCCAAACCGAATTAAATCCTAATCAAGGTCAATTACCCTTATCTCACTTAATTAGGACTTAATAAAAGTCGGGGTGTTACACTAAACCTTACAAACATATAAGACAAGGGTAAATTGGAACTTGCACAAAATGTCATAACTAAGACAACTCAGCAATGTGTAGTTTCTGCCTGAAATGTTGCAGCTAGTTTTGAAGCCTTTAATGAACTCTTTTGGACTCGAGCTCTGAAGAATAGTTGTGGCTCTATGTCTCAGCTTACCACAACCACAAAATAATCCAATTCCAAAAAGTGTAGCTCGAGATATTGCAAAAACATTGAGTGCTGCTCCAGAATGCTGTCATAGACGCTTCATTAACTTTGAGTCCACTTATGAGCTTCTTAGTGACCTCAATTGCTTTCGAGCTCTGAATATGAAATGAGCCTTGTGTCTTAGCTTTACAATGCCACTAAAATCAAGTGATTCCAACATCTATAGATCCACTTCCAGCCTCTGCAACACTGGCAGCTCAAGAATGTTGCTCCAGAATTCTGCAGCAAGCTTGACTCCACTTGAAGCTCCAATTTGAAGTCCTTATGCTTTGAATCAGCTTCCGTGTTCTTCATGAAAGTTGTAGAACTGTGTCTATGCTTTCCAACAAGACAAGGAACACAAAATTCCAGTTTCTAGAACTCAAGTTATAAGCCAATTACAGAACAGTGTCGAAAAGAACAAAATGCTGGAAAAATGCATAAAGCTCCACATTAAGTTCCAAATGCCAAATATGATGCAAAAGTGGTCAATTAGGCTCAAGAGTGGTTAATTGGCATGCTTACAAAGAGGATTAATCAATAAAAATTATGCTCTATCAAATTCCCCAAACTTAGCCCTTGCATGTCCTCATGCAAGACTAAGCATAAAAAAAATAACCAACAAATGAGAATGAGGGGAATCACAAGTTGTTACTTGAATTTCAATGAATGATCAAAAGTGCTTTGGCTCAAGACCAAGGAAACAAGTGAGGTAGCAAGAGTATCCAACAACAAAGTATTTCAATACCAAGGAGCACAACATCACAAGCCAAGCAAAATCCCTTAAAATGCATAGATGAAATGTAAGGACCTCAAGGGAGTGTCTATGCTCTCAAACTCACATATATAGTGGGCTTGTCTTCCTCTCAATTTCTCTTGTTAGACCAAAGCATTCGACGACATGGGCTTGCCAAGACTCTAGATGTCCACTACTAGCATTCAATGCACCCAAGAATCAAGAGGTCTTTGTTTTTGGTTGTAAATGAGGCCAAGGTTAAGGTGTGAAATGTATGGATAGGTGAGCTAAAGGACCCAAGAAAATTAGACTAGCATTGGTTATGTGAGTCTCAATCAAACACAAGGGGAAATTCTAAGCACACAAAATCACAAGCACAAGAGCTCTGCTCCTTTCTTGCACTTTGAACCTTTAAATGCTCAAACATGAGGTCTTTGACCTTGAATTTACTTTGCTTTTGGAAGGAGTTTTGATAGAGGGAGTGATCATTCCTATGGAATAGGTGACTTATAGCTCGAAGAATGTGGAGGAAAAACTTCCAACCTTATGGTTCGGAGGGGGGATCTTCACCATCTTTGAATGAACCTGAACTCAATATGAGAAATGTGTAACTACCTATGCACTATGTAACACCCCGATTTTTCAATCAAGTCTTGGTGAATTACTTGATAAAGTTTAATTTTGATACACTGACAATGTAAAAATATTTTACACTGTCGTCCAATCAAAACACTTCATTTGTATGACTTTTCAGGTAGTGGGAGAGAGAAAACACAATCATGGTTGACGTGGCAGTACATGATTGGATGACTATGTAAAAAAGTTTTACACTGTCAGTGGATGAAAATTAAATCCTTACTTGATATGTGTGTTTTACTTGATATATGTGTTTTATTTAATTGAATAAATTATTGATGTATGTTACATGAATTATGTGTCATGTTTATGTTTCAAAGTTGTTTTAATCATGATTGAGGTTTGGAATGTTAATTATATGATTATTGTGTGAGTTTTTATGCCATTGAAGTGCTTAGAAGTTGTTTTGAAGCCCAAAAATCAATTACATCGGGTTTGTAATCGATTATGACCTGTAGATTTCGAATCTGTGTGATTTTAAACTGTTGTTATCAATTACAACAATGCACATCTCAATTTTATTATTATGCATTTAATTGTGTTTTGGTTCCCCTACCCATCTTTTTAGTATTGTAATGATGCCCCTGTTGTTGGGAAAACATGAAATCCATAATAACCCAATACCACTCATATTGAATCATAGAGAAAGAGATATAGAAACAGAATGCGGAAGCGTACCTGATGCCATAGAAGTTGACTAATGCTTTGGGTGTCTTTAGTTCTTGATCTACAAGGTTGATCTGGTTCTTGATCTTCCACACTAGTGAGTGCTCCTTAGGGTTCTACCTCTCTGCTGATGGGATAACAGGAAAGGAGGCAACACTCATAGTTTGGGGACCATAACCTCTTTATATAACATCATAACCCTAGTTTCTAATTCAGCCCATAATAGAATTAGCAACTGGCCCCAAATGGTATCTACACATATAAAAGCCCATACTCACTTAATAAGATGTTTATGCCCATACACTAATAATAATTTAAATTTACAAGATCACTTTAATATTGGGCTAAACTTTATAATAGCACATATTTATATTTACACTAAGTCCATAAAATTCTAACAATCTCCCACTTGGACATATGTGTATATATAAATACAAAACCGTAACTTTATGAGCTCCAAATTTGCTATTATGTCGAAAACATCTTTAACCAATCTCGTCCATTAACTATTTCGATATAGGACCAAGGCAACTTTCGTCATATTTTTTTCATAACTAAGTTTTCCATGATCACAAATATCATCACAATTAAATGACATAGATCAAGCATGGATGTGTAGCATGGAAATTACACGTAATGTGATCACACATGCCTATTTCCAACTGGTCCAAACTTTATTCTTTATGAGATCAAATTAAATAATCCAGAGTGATAAACAAAACCAAAAAAAACTTTATTTCTGTAGAAAATATCCATAAACTTAAGGTGTGTCTAAAACACATGAGCATCCAAATACATACTCCCACCGAAACAATATATCATATAAAATGATATTACACCCAAATGAGTAGTGAACTCATGAAAGACCATATGTTTGATTTCCTTAGTAAGTGGATCCGCAATTATGGAGTTTATGTTAATATGCTCTAAAGACACCTTAATCACTCTGTATTTCCTTAAGTAATATGATTATAAACAATTTGTCACAAAATAACTTAAGTGGTCTTTCAACTTTATTCAAGAATTTGCAATTATGTGACAAAATTACATAATCATATTAACTTGATGTTTCTTGATGAGCAATAAGCTCAACTGCCTTGGTGAAAAGAGCAATGAGTGTCTAATTGACACTCTACCAGAATATTGCTCCTCCAACAAGCATAGAAATATAACCAAAAAGAATCTATAATTCTCTTGGCATCTGACAAAGTCGGCATCTATATTCTTGATGATCTCTAACTTCACCCGACTTCTTTAATGTGAGCATGTGATGTTTTGTTCTTTAATGAAACCATAAGCCTTAGTTGGTTGTTAACCAATAATTTATTCTCACATTACTCAAGTATCTGCCTAACACTCAATAATGTACACAATATGGGTACAAAATTGAACATTTATTTAATTTAAACAATCATTCTTAGGGCACTCATTGAGACTAAACTTGTCTCCTTTAGCAATATGGGTATTATGTGTTCTGCAATTCTGAATGTCAAATATCACGAGTCCCTTAAAATGGTAGCTCTTTTGCGACAATTCAAAAATAGCTCAAGATAATCTCAACACATCTGAATTCCTAATGCAAAAGAGACTTCCCAAGATCTTTCGTGTAACATCCCAAATTATTAACTATGTCATGGACATAATTAACAACTTGCAATGTTACATAACACCCAAAAACCCCATGTTTTTTTTTTGAAACGTATATATAAAATATATTTTCGCAAACCCCTGTGAACAATAAATCGGTATCGAGACTCGAAGCCATGACCAATCAGATTAGTAGCACGAATAGATAACCTAGATAAGCGTCTAGAATATCAATAGGAAATGCCAAGATATAAATAAGGCCCATACAATAAATGGCCATAATATTAACATATAACCTATGCTTCAGAGCAAAATGTAGCAGAGTTCAAATGTATCAAGATCCTGTTTAATACATGCCAAAATATAAATATCGGGAGCTGACACCATGAAAAGGTAAGTCCAAAAATCCTGGTCCGAATAAACAAAAGGACGCAGGTAAAACTGTAATTTGTTAAATACATATACATGTCAAAAGAGATAATCCCACGCAGGGGAACAAAAAGGCTCCATACAGAAGATAACTTATAAACAGAAAAGAAAGATGTCAATGGTCAGCTGCACATCGGTCAGGTTGGTCACGATCAGCGCCTCACCTGTTGGCGCTCCCGGTATCCTCACTCATGTCCGAACCCGTAGCAGAAGGAGACGCCTCAGACGCTACCATGATATAGTCGACGTCCGTCCAGAAATCCGCTGAGTCCTCACTCGAGTAGCCCTCGTCCTCCTCCGGGTCCGACTCTGTCGAATCCGAGGCCGGAGATGGTGGCGGAGGTGGCGGCGGAGAAGCAGATGCCTGAGTTGGGCCTGGAGCTGGAGCAGGAACTGGGGCCGGAGCTGGGGCAGGAACTGGACCAGGAACGGGAGCAGGGTACCTCGCCAGAAGCTCTGGGATGAAGAAGCGGTGTACCCCTGAGACCGTGGACGCGACAGTCACCGCACCGGTGGCCGGCGTGTAGCTGGACCAAGCGAAGTCATATGTCTCGTGGTGCGGCGGGGGCTGCGGCGGCTGGTCCATCTAGAATCGAAGCATCAAGAAAAGAGAGCGTAAGACGAAGGTCGTCTTAGTGAGTTACCTTGAGCACACGGATCTACGTGCCCGATGTTATCGATTCTAGCTAATCAAAGTAATACTTGTATCAAACGGGGTTTTAATTTTCTCAAAAACTCAAGTACTTACTTTGACTAGATCAAACAACTTAACGATCCGTTTCTACAGGGAAACCTATGAGTCTTTCTAAGTTCTCGCGGTTCTCTCAATGTATAATAAATGTCCATCCCTCTCACATATCATTACAGTCAACCCAGCACCAATTTCGTACTCGTGGTAATCACCACATCAAACTTCCAACAACAATTATACATAGTATGCAACAAACCAACGCTTTCGCATTATTCATATTAATAAACATGCATGAGAGTAATTCAAATAACATATAAACTTTGAGGTGTATCCGAATACACCAACCTCCCAGATACCCTCTAATGGCATATTCGAATACACCCACCTCCCAAATAGCCACATCGGCATACTCGAATACACCCAACTCCCAAGTAGCCGGCATCAGCATACTCGAATACACCCAACTCCCAAGTAGCCGGCATCAGCGTACTCGAATACACCCAAACTCCTAAGTAGCTGGAAAAAGGCCTACTTGAATCCACCCAAACTCCTAAGTAGCCATATCATACTTCAATCTTCCAAATCAACACAAAACATGTACAAATTTCTACAAAAATCAGCTTAATAATAATAAATTTCATTCCATATCCCTCATATCTTCATTACAAGCATGAAACTTCGCCATATTGTATTCACATACTCATATAACGCTTTATCATCAAATGTACTATTATGCAATTACACACAACTTACATCATATTACCAGTTCAGATATATTTCACTTTCATGCTTCAAGTTCACGAAATAGGAATTTTGCCCCTAAATTCCGTAGAAGTCACAATCTGCTGAAATCCCCAGCAGAGGTCGCGCTCTGGCGCGTCAGGGGCGCTGGAGCGCCCGAGTTCTGCCTCCTCATACAGAACTGCGTGTTGGCCTTGACCAACCACGTCTCTCCTTTTCCTCGCACTTTCCCCATTCATTCATAAGACACAATCCAAACTAAAAACATACATCAACATCACTTTTATTTCAAAAATTACCGCATCACATAACCTTTTATCACTAAATCAAACACTCACATATTCTCATTGAGTTCATGCATAGGTTACACTTCAAAACCATTATATGTATTTAACATCTTTGCTCAACGTTCATCATTTTCGCATGCATGTAGATTCTTATCTAAGTAGATTTCGCATTTTACTTTATAGACAAATTATGAATTTAAAGTGTCAAACTCTCATGAAATAACATCTCATTGGAAATTTACCACATACATTCAGGGTATTTACTTATACCTCATTTCAAAATAGATCACCAATGCATACTTAGAACATTCCATATATATAAAGTTCTATACATACACATATGCTATGTAAGCTTCACATCCAACCGTTAAACACTTTCCATTAATTATTCCCTTTAACATACTAACACATTCATTAATTTCAAACATAGCAATTTAGGCATCTAGCATGTTAACACATTACACGGACACCCCATATCAGAAATTGGCTAATCAATTACTGCAGATGGCAGCAGGGGTCGCTGGAGCGCTCCCACCGCGCTGGGGCGCGCGATTCTGCAGCAAAAAGGTAGAACCGGAGACAGCAGTGTCTCCAGCCCTTCCATTCATCTCCAACCTCAACCCTTTTCATCTTAACACCAGAAACTCACACGAAATCATTCACACACCCACATGCAACAACATAAGCAATCAGATTCCTCAAGAAGCACATGCAAAATTAACCACACACGTACACAAGCAAGCTCAAACATGCATCCTCAATTCACAACACTACCATCAGCCATGATTATGGAACACACCAACAAGAACTCGAAATTTAGGGCTTAGGAAATCCATCATACAGCAAGAATCAGCCACATGCAAGAACAAAAATCAACACACCAAGAGGTAGTATGAGTAACTCACTAAGATTCTTGAAGAGAAAGTTATATGGAGATGGTTGATGGTGGTTCCTCTTGGCTCCAAGGGCTGGCCGAGCTAGGGTTTGAGAGGGGAGGAGGAGAGCTTCTAAAGTTGTGTTTGGTGAGAAAATGAATTTGTGTCAGGGGGGGTTTGGCCGAGTTATAAGCTAAATGGGGTGGGGTTGTTTTAATTTTTTGTGTTGTGGTAGTGTCAAATGTCTCTAGGTAATGAGTATGAGTATGTGTTTGAGTATGATTTTGAGTAAGGAAATACAACTAAGATTTATGGTGCGAGTTAAATAAATTTTGGAGAGCTCAGGGTCCTAAAAAGTTGCTCCGGTAGTGTTTAGGATCTAGCTCAGGCTCGCTCTCAGGTTACTCAAAAACTCACTAAACACTAAATTTTTAAAATAAGAATATGACACATGATCGTTATGAAAATTTCCTTAATATTATGAGACTCTCAATGAGTCTAAAATAATTATCTCATATTATTATTAATTTCACATTATATATATAAATAGGATTTTCTTCCTAAAAATTCAAAAAATGTGAAATACAATAATAATAGCCTTAAAATCATAACTTTACAATATTGGTGAGAATGTTTTCCAAATATTTTCCGAACACCAATCTGGGGCTTAAATTTTAAATATTAAGGTCCCAACAAAATTTTATAACGATCATTACTCCTCTCAGGGGTTCTCTAACTCATACAATAATAATATTAAGTTTGCCTTGCTTCCCAGCACTTTAAATTATTATTATAGTAACTTATAGTATATTTCACAAAATTTAGTCACATAAAACAAATGCATATATATATATATATTTATGAACCATATACATAAATAAATATATATATATACAACTTATTTTAATCATGAGACATAAAATATGTTCCCTTACACATATATGCAAATATTTATTCTCACATAAGCATCTTTATATATCAAGCATGATTATATATACACATCACTACTGCGATATATATATATAAATTAATTAACACCGGTCTCTTCCCTGAGCACGGAAATTAAATTAAATCCAAACACACACACCACTCACTTTGGTTCCATAAAATATATATATATATATATATATATATATATCTCAGGCATCACCATATTCTTTTCAACTTTAAATATCAATCACCATATATATATATATATACATATATATAGTTCTAAGCTCCGGGCACCAAAATCCGCACCGGTGACTGAGAATACACAAAACAGGAAAATCTCGAATCACGGGTGTTACAAATCTACCCCCCTAAAAAGAAATTTCGTCCCGAATTCCCATGTATGGTCCTCCAAGGATCCTACTCCCCAAGCAACCTTAACCATAGGAATCTCAATCCGACGGGTTTGTTTCACCTTGCGATCCACAATCTTGGTCGCAGGAAGGTCTAGTGTCAGGTTGTCCTTCAACTCAACGATCTCTAGCTCTAATACATGCTCAGGCGAAGCCTGATACTTGCGTAGTTGAGAGACATGAAACACATCATGAAGGTTGGCCAAGTTGGGTGGAAAGGCTATCTGGTAGGCTGAGGGTCCTACTCTCTTTAGGATTTGAAAAGGCCCAATAAATCTAGGGTTGAGTTTTCGGTTTTCAAGGTTCGCCCTATCCCCAGTTGTAGGTACGGCCCGCAGAAACACATGGTCGCCCTCTTGGAATTCCAGCTCACGTCGCCGTTTATCCGCATAACTCTTCTGCCGATCCTAGGCAGCTTTCATTTTATCCCTGATCATCTTGATCTTCTCGGTAGTCTGCTGCACCAAATCGGGTCCTAGTGACCGTTCTTCTCCGGATTCGTTCCAACAAAGCGGAGATTGGCACTTCCGACCACAAAGAGCCTCATAGGCGCCATTCCGATGCTGGCATGGTGACTATTATTGTATGCAA
>CM024268.1:21333467-21456675 GCA_013621005.1 Aeschynomene evenia
TTACTTCTTAAACTTTTACTTAGAAAGCTGTTTTTACTCAGAAGGTAGAATTAAGAGTTTGCAGCGGAAATTACTTTCTGAGAAGATTAAGTTTTCTGAGAACTTAGTCTTTCTGAGAAAGTTTTTCTGAGCAATTTTAAGAAAATGACTTTACGTTAGAATTTCTTAAATGCTTTCTGATTTTAATCAATAAAGTTTTTACGAGACTTCTTAATTAAAATCGTGGCAAAGTTTTTCCTCAAAGATTTATGCAATTAAGAGTAGGGAGAAAAGCTTAACACAAATAATTTATACTGGTTCGGTTATAACCAACCTACTCCAGTCCTCAACCTTCAGTTGAGAGTTCTTGGATATTCTTCTTCAAGTGCCTGCCCAGACAACACTGCCTTTACCAAGTAAAGGACTTCCACCACTTCACAACCGAAGTGGATTTCCTTGCCTCACACTAGAGGACTTCCTTGCCTCCAACACTAGAGGACTTCTTTGCCTTAATCACTTAAGGACTTCCTTGCCTCACACTGAGGACTTCTTTGCCTTAAACACACTTAAGGACTTAAACTTTGCCTCAAACACTTCGAGGACTTAAACTGCCTTCAAATAGCGAAGGACTTAGCGTTTTCGGAAATTGTTTTTGCTTTGAAAACCAACTACTAAGATTAAGTTACAAACTTAATTTGACCCTTAGTAGACTTCTAGATTTAACTTACAATTGTAAGAATTTACACCAATACAGAACTAGAAGATTTTCGCAAAGTTGAAAGAACAATTCCGTAAAATTGTCTTTCTGAGAAAGTTCTAAGTTTTCGCAGATGATTTTTCAATTCAGTAGAGTTTTTGCACGTTTAATCAAGAGTTTTTAGCGCAAGAGTTTCGTCACATTGCTCTGGAATTGAACTCATATATATAGGCATCAAAGAGCCGCGAAATTTGAAGCTTTCACTTTGCTTATGTGGCTGTGTCCTTTTCAAACGGCTCCCTGCTACAGTCAGCGCGAAATGAGGAACTTTTCAGAACTGCACAGTGCGCGTGTTCCACTTCCTTAGCTAGTTGTAGCGAGCTTTTGAGACTTCTTGCGATCCCTTGAGTCCAGACCTTGGTTGCTTCTGAGTCCAACTTTCTGAGAGTTGTACGGACTTCTGAGGCGAACCTTCTAGGGAAGACCCTTCTGAGAACTACTAGTCGCAAGGTCTTCTGAGACCTTCTGAGGCGACAGTGTTCTTTCCTCAGAAACATGTTTTCACCTTCTGCGCTTCTGAGACATCCTTTCTGATATCTTTTGGCGCTATGATTTTATCAATTGATCTCGAGGCTACTTGATGTTTTGTCTTGGTCTTTGCTCATGGTATTGCAATAATTTAAAGCTTTCTGAGACACTTAGCGCACATATTAGTACAACCCTTAAGTAAAATTTTTTATACTTATGGCTTGCCTTGTTATCATTAAAACTTTCATTGCTCTAAGAGAATTATGCCTAATTCTCTCAGAAGGTTCTGGAGCTTACAATCTCCCCCTTTTGATGATAACAACTTAAGTCTTAAGATAATAATTTTGCTTAAGTTCAGAAGTGTTTCTGAGTAAGTTCACAACTTATTCAGAATGCACTTTTGCTTTCTTAGAAACTAACTTAGCTTTCTGAGAGAAGGCTTAGTTATTTTCTTAGAAGGCTATGATAATCAACAGTTAAAGTATGCAATGTATGATTACTGTTTGAGATTATCAATTACATAGCGTGTATTTCTTGATGAACATACGTATGAAATTCAGAAATACCAGGCTAAGTAAATCAATAGATGCCAAAATAATTAAGGATAAGCATGAAATGCCAAAATATGATTTTTCATTGATGGTTTTGTAGAGATACAAAATTTTGGCTCCCCCTAAGTTGTTGCTCCCCTAAGTCCTAGCCTAGTGTTTACGTATAGCCAATGTACAAAAATTTTATCATTTATCTACTCCCCTTTGTTATATCAAAAAGGGTGGCTAAGACATAAACGCCACCATTGACTTAGAACTACTGCCTTCTGCAATGTAGCGTAGCAGCTGGCATATCTCCATGAGAATCTCGCTCTGAGTCGCATTCGGAGCGCATTCTGGAGGTAGTTCAGAGGAAGTGGAAGGCTGTTGAGAAGATGAGGGTGGAGATGGAGGAGGGCGAGAGACTTCAGCCTCAAGAACCTCATCGATGATATCCCTCTGTTGATATTCAGGAAGTTCTTCTCTGGACAGCTTTGTCTTCAATAGCAGCGAGTTCAATAGAAGGCTGCCTCTGAGCGTCCTCAGAGAGAAGGTCTAGATCTGAAGTTTGCCGAGCTGATGGTTGCTCCATAGCACCAGAAGTCTGAGCATCTTCGGAGAGGTTGAAAGTTGAGATCTGGCTATGTATGGCTTCAATGCACTTCAACTTCTCAGTTCGACAAAGAAAGGCCGAAATTGCACAGAGGGTGGTGTGACTACCATTCTTCCCAGCTGGAAGCCAGGACTAATCATCGAGTCCGTAATCGAGAAGGTAGGACCCTGTTGATTGAAGGATGGAGGAGGAACTTCTGTTAGATCTAGAGGAGGAACCTCTGGTTCCTTCTGAGAGTCCTTCTCAGATAGAGTTCCTTCCATGGAACTGTGGGCAACAAATGCCTCAACTGCTGCAACTCCGGCAGCCATGGTAGCGTCAGCGCCCACCTCTGAGCTGAGCCCAGTGCTGGTGGTCCCTAGCACTACTTCAAGTGTTGAGAAATGAGTTTCCTCATGTTCCGAAGTGATCTCAAAAGAGAGGGGACCAACCTCAGAAGTTGGTTCAAGTAAGGCTTCCTCATGCTGTAGTTGTTGTTGTGGTTGCATCTGAGCAGCTTCTGGAGTCGTAGAGGGTTGATCCAGTTCTTTCTGGACAGCAAGCATTGTCTGAGCCAGTGACTCAGCATTCACAGCAGCAGCCTCGGTTGTGGTTGCCTCAGAGAGTTCCACCATAGAAACCTCAGAGGGCTTCTTCTGGGGCTCTTTCTTGGAGCTTCCAGCATCTGGAGTACGATGCTCAATGCGGAAGCTTGCCGCATCTTCTTCGTCATACGAAGAATCAGCAACATTTCCTCCATGCCCCTGAACATCTTCTCTGGCTGGAGAGACATTCCCAGAGGGGGAGGAATGATGAGAAGCTTCTGCTTCTTCTTCAGCAGTAGTAACAGCAGCGGTAGTAGTGGCAACAGCAGCAACTGCTATAATTTCTTTACCCGTCGACTTCGGCGGGCTCTGTTTCTTAGTGGTTTTTATCCCCACTCCTTTGTGAGACTTTCCCTGATAATTCAAGGAATGCAGGAGTTTAGTTTTAAATTTGGTGGGTTTAAAACCAGCAACAAAATCAGAAACAGGAATTGAAGTAGAAGAAGATTTAAGAAAGGAAGGTGGAGTTTTAGAGTAAGCTTTTACCAAACGACCACGTTTCTTTTTCCCTTCTGGTGGCACGTCTGGGACTTGGAGAGTTGGAGGTGTTTTCCTCTTTCTGGTCATGGGTTGCTCAGACGTTGTTTCTTCTGAGTCTTCAGCAGCCTCAACAACCTCAGGTTCCTTCTGAGGAGTCTTCTGAGCTTCCTCAGAAGCCATACTCCTTGTCACCCTTGTTGGAGAAGGTGAGTCACCTTTGGCTGCTTTTCTTCCCTTTCTGAGGGGTCAGAAGCCTTTTCCTTTCTTTCTCAGCCTTAGAGGGCTGTTTGGTGCTAGCAGCTCCCTTGTAAGGCTTTGCTTCCTCCTTCTTCTTAGGTGCCCCCGTCTCTGGTACCTTCTTCTTCTTGATGTTGTTGAAGGTGACCATGGTGAATTTGCTGTGGTTGAAGACGTATTCATAGTCTTCAAGGGAAAAGAGAAGTGATTTAAGATCTTGGTCAAAAGACTCCCATAGGGTAGACTTGTAAGCGCTCTTTTAGGATGTGCTTGGTGCATCATGTAGTTTAGCACCATCCTCCAAAATCAACCCTCTCTTTCTTCAGCAGATGGTAAAGTAGACATGCGTCCATGGTGGTGACATTCCCCATGTCTCCAATCCGAGGGAGAAGGGTATGCTGGATAACTGAGAAGATGATTCTGGCTCTTGCGTAAGATGAGGCACCTTCACGCCCTTGAGTGGTAGACTGTTGCTACCAGTTAGAAGTGTTACTACTTCTTCTTCTGAGTCATCTACCTCCTTGACCCATTCTGGGTCGTCGGCGATGACAGCACCACCATTTAAGGTCTTGAAAATTTTGTTGATGTCAGAGGAGGAGAAGCGGATCTGTTGATCAGCAATCGTGCTCTTGACCCCTTTGTTGGTGAACCTTTCTATTTGCGAATAGAATGCTCTCACCACATTTGGGTAGCACACGTCCTCGAGCTCATCATGGCTGGCCATCCAGGTTGCTTGAGGAAGGTGAGTTGAAGTTCATCCACTTGATTGTATACGTTGAGAGGTAGTACCCTTCCCATAGCAAGATTTCTTGGAAGATAAGTCTTGTGGAATAGGGATTGCATCTCCTCATTGTCGTAGAGAATATCTTCGGATACTTCATTGAGGTTGTTTCTCATTAAGCCCTTAATCTCTCCAGAGAAGGCCATTTGGAAGAAAGGTTTAAGTTTGAGAAGAAATGAGAGAAAGAGAGAAGAACAAGAGAGAGAGAGAGAACAGATGAAGATTGGAAAGCGAGGAGAGGATTTGGCAGAGTTTTGGTATGTTTTAAGCGCAAAGTGCTCAAATGGAACAATGCCATGAGTATTTATAGAACTGGCTTGTAACTAGCCGTTTCTGACGCTTATCCAAAAGTTACCGTTGGTAACTTGTTTCTCGGAAGGTACCCTTCTGATAGAAGTGGTCCTTCTGAGAAATACTCCTTCTGAGAAATGTTTCAGAAGATCTCCTTTCTGAGGAATGAGTCTTCTGAGAACAAATTTTCTCAGATAGAGTTTTCTGTGTTTTTCTTACTTCTCTAGCTCAGAAGCTTAGTTCTATTGTTTTCTCAGAGTCTAAACTAGGACTAAGGGGGTTTCTAAGAAGAAGTTTTTAATTTCAAAGTACTTAGAAACGTCTTAGATTGAGAAGTCCTTTCAGAACATTGAAACGATCCTCGGGTAAAGGCTTTGTAAATATATCTGAGATTTGATCCTCAGTATTCACAAATTTAAGTTCAATGTCGCCTTTTTGCACATGATCCCGAATAAAATGATGTTTTATATCAATGTGCTTGGATCGAGAATGCTGAATAGGATTCTTAGCTTAAGTTGATGGCACTTGTATTATCACAGAGGATAGGAATTTTGGTGTACCTTAATGTATAATCAAGTAGCTGATTCTTATCCAGAGCATCTGAGAACAGCAGTTCGCAGCAGATACAATATTCAGCTTCAGCAGTTGATAGGGCGATCGTATTTTGCTTCTTGCAAGACCAAGTGATCAAGCATTTTCCAAAGAAGCAGCAGCAGCCACTTGTGCTTTTGCGATCAATCCTATTTCCAGCATAGTCAGCATCACAAATATCCTACAACATCAGAAGAACAACCTTTCTCGTACCAAAGACCAAGATTAGTAGTTCCACTTAAATATCGTAAAATTCGTTTAACTGCAGTTAAATGTGATTGCTTAGGCTTAGACTGGAATCTAGCACAGATCCCAACACTGAGTTGGATATCTGGTCTGGAGGCAGTTAAGTAGAGAAGTGAGCCAATCATCCTCGATAGTTGCTTTCTGAGACTTTCTCACCATCTTCATCCAAGTCAATTGCTTGAGAGGGATGCATGGGAGTGCTCATGGGCTTGGCCTTATCCATTAGAAACTTCCTCAGAAGTTCTTTGGTATACTTCTCTTGGTGGATAACTGTCCCTTCTGACTCTTGCTTGATTTGCAATCCTAGGAAGAATTTTTAATTCTCCCATCATGCTCATCTCGAATTCACCTTGCATAAGCTTGGAGAATTCTTTGCAAAGGCATTCATTGGTTGCGCCAAATATTATGTCATCAACATAAATCTGGACAATCAAGAAGCCAGAGTCTTCTGAGAGTGTAAAGAGAGTTGTGTCCACTTTCCCTCTTGAGAATCCGTTTTTAAGTAGGAAAGAGCTCAATCTATCGCACCAAGCTCTTGGAGCTTGTTTCAGACCATAGAGAGCCTTCGTAAGCTTAAATACGTGATCCGGGAATGCATCATTCACAAAACCAGGAGGTTGTTTTACATAAACTTCCTCAGAAAGGTATCCATTCAAGAAGGCAGACTTAACGTCCATCTGATAGAGTTTGAAACCTTTGTGTGCAGCAAAAGCTAGCAACATTCTGATAGCTTCCAATCTTGCGACTGGAGCAAAAGTTTCATCGTAGTCTATCCCTTCTTGTTGGTTGTACCCTTGAGCAACCAATCTGGCCTTGTTTCTCACGACTTGACCATTTTCATCAAGTTTGTTTCGAAACACCCATTTAGTTCCAATGACACTCTTACCTTTGGGCTTCTGAGTTAGTTTCCAAACTTGATTTCTCTCGAATTGGTCAAGTTCATCCTGCATGGCATTTACCCAGCTAGGATCATCTAACGCCTCTTCTATGGAATCTGGTTCAAGTTCAGAAATCATAGCAAGATTTGTGTAGTTCCTTCTGGTTCTTACGCCACGTTCTGGATTACCCAAGACTTCATTCTGAGAGACGTTCTTCAAGTCTCTTGAGCCTCTAATCCCTTTAGGAGTAGGGTTCTGAGAAGGAGACACAGAGGGTTCTCTTTCTGAGTCATCAGAGGCTTGACCTTCTGAGAATCTAAATTCCATTGCATTTGGAGAAGTAGATTCTCTAGGTTCTGGAGCTTCGATGATGCTACTAGATTTTTCTTTAGATAGAGATGGTTGTTCCATGGGTTGGAAGTCAGTCTCATCATCTATAAGAATTTTCTTTTTGGCTTTCTCAGAAGAGATGTTGAGTTTCTCAAACTCATCTTCTAAGTCTGCATCTTTCTGAGACATGTCCTTACTAAGTTCTTTGAACTTAATATGGATTGTCTCTTCAACACATTTACTCCTTTTGTTATATACTCTGTAAGCTTTAGAGACTGAGGAGTATCCTAGGAAGCATCCATCACCGGACTTAGGATCAAACTTAGAGAGTTTGTCCTTTGTGTTGAGAATAAAACAAGAAGAACCAAATACATGGAAATAAGAAATGTTTGGTAGTTTATTCTTCCATAGCTCGTAAGGTGTCTTTTTCAGAATTGGTCTCAGAAAGACTCGATTCTGAATGTAGCATGAAGTGTTAACTGCTTCAGCCCAGAAACCTTTTGAAAGTCCGCTTTCTAAGAGCATTGTTCTTGCCATCTCTTGAAGGCTTCGATTCTTTCTCTCAGCCACTCCATTTTGTTGAGGGGTTATGGGAGATGAGAATTCGTGTGCAATGCCCAGATTTTCACAAAACTTTTCGAAAGCATGGTTCTCAAATTCACCACCATGATCTGATCTTATGGCATGAATGTGCGAATCCTTTTCTGTTGAAACTCTTTTTGCAAATGCTTTGAACTTCTCAAAAGTTTCTTCCTTAGAGGCTAGAAAGAAAACCCAAGTGAATCTGGAGTAATCATCCACTATGACAAGACCATAGCGTTTTCTAGAAAGAGAAGCCGTTCTGGTTGGTCCAAAGAGATCCATGTGGAGCAGTTCCAGTGGTTTCTGAGTAGAAATACCACTTTTACTGGGAAAGGAAGCTTTGGTCTGTTTCCCTTTTTCACAGAAGTCGCAGGTTGCATCCTTCTGATACTTAATTCTGGGAAGGCCCTTTACAAGTCCTTTCTGAGAGAGTTCAGAAAGAAGTCTCATATGGGCATGACCAAGTTTCTTATGCCATAGCCATTTGTCTTCTTGGACAGAGACAAGGCACTCCACGTTTTGATCCTTTAGATCATCCAGATGGATAACATAGATGTTACCAACACGTTTTCCTTCCAGAACGATCTTGTCATTTGTGAGATTAATCACATGACAATACTTGGCATAAAACTCAACCTTTAAGCCTTTGTCCCAAAATTGACTAATGCTTAATAGATTGTGAGTTAAGCCATCGACCAAAAGTACATCTGAGATTTGGTGAGAGGAATCCTTACCAACATCTCCGATTGCAGTGACTCTTCCCTTAGCGCCATCACCGAATCGCACTGTTCCGCCCTTTTTGGGCTTGAGGCTTCTGAACCAGTGCTTGCTTCCAGTCATGTGCCTCGAGCAGCCACTGTCAAGGTACCACAGCTCATCGTGGTGGTGGAGCAGCGCTTGATGATGTACCTGCAGTCACAAAGTTAACAGATTTAGGTACCCATTCTTTGTTGGGTCCTTGCTTGTTAGCTTTCTTGGACTTCTGCCTTCTTTTCTTAGAAGGGTCATGGTTTTGAGAGTCAGAGACCTTTTGTTTGCCCTTTTCAGAAGCACTTGCTTTCTGAGAAGTTTTACCCTTCTGAGAGGGGTTAGTCTTCTTAGAAGGCTTTGCTTTCTGAGTTTTCTTTTGAGCCTTCTGAGGCTTAGATATTTTTCCTTTTTCCAACATAGGACATTTTTCAGAACCATGGCCATTTTTAAAACATGCGATGCACGTGCGAGGTGATTTAGTTAAAGATGGATCAATATCATTTGGTTCGAAGATTTCTTCATAACGAAGTCCACTCTTATCCTTGTAAGGTCTTTGACCACCAAGCAAGAGTGTCATCATTTTTTCACCCTTGACCATCTTAACTAAGTCAGAAGTGAGAAGCTCATTTGTCTTTTGTAATTCTATCAAAGCCAGTTCGGCTTTTTCAACAGTTACAGAAGACATTATTTCTAAAGCTTGATAGAGGTTGTGACCTTCAAGATAGCTATTTTTAAAGTCATCTCTTTCAAGCCTTAGGTTCTCTACTTCTTGAATTAGTCAAGCATTTTCAGCTTCTAAGTGTTTGAAAGACTTTCTTAGTTTGCTTAAATTGTTAGCTAATTCGTTTGAGTCTCTCAGAAGCTCTTCATAGCGTTCTGAGATCTCATTGTATGAGTATGAGAGAGGAGGAAAGTTTGGTACCTCTTCTGACTCAGATTCTGTTTCCAGAATATAGTCAGTACCGGCCATGAAGCAGACATTAGCTTCCTCTTCACTTGCTGACTCAGAGCCTTCCTCTTCTGAGTCACTCCATGTAGCAGCCATTGCCTTCTTTTTCTTCTTGGGAATGAACTTCTTCTTTCCCTTGTTCTGAGGGCACTCCGTTCTGAGGTGGCCCTTTTCTCCACAACCGAAACATGTGGCATCAGAAGGCTTTGACTTTCCTTTTCTAGGGGTGATCTCTTTGTCTTTGCTTGGTCTTCTCTTCCAAGCTTTCTTCATTTTCCTTACTAGAAGAGAGATGTCATCTTCATCGGAATCTGAGTTTTGATCGTTTTCAGACTCAGATATTTATTGAGCCTTTAGGGCTTTTGAAGTCTTTTTGATCTGACTTTTCAGAGCCAGAGCTTTCTGAGGTCTTGAGGATGAAGATGGTCCTCCAAGCAGTCCTTCAAGCTCAATCTCATGAGTTCTGAGTGAGCCAAACAATACATCTAAACCTAGCTGATTTAGATCCTTTGCTTCTTGGATCGCTGTCACCTTTGGGCGCCACTTGGCAGAGAGGCTTCTGAGAATTTTCCTCACCATCTCAGCGTTGGAGTAGGTCTTTCCCAAGACCTTTAGCTGATTTATGATGTGGAGAAACCTTATTGACATGTTGTCAATGGTTTCCTCAGGTTGCATGCAGAAGGACTCGTACTTATGTACGAGCATTGATACCTTGGTTTCCTTGACTTCATCATTTCCTTCATGCAGCATGTGTAATCTCTCCCAAATTTCTTGAGCGGTGTCACACGACACAATCTTGTCGTATTCTACCTTGGGCAAAGCGCAGAGAAGAATGTATTTAGCTTTGAAGTTGAGTTGTATCTTATCCTTCATCTCTTGAGTCCATTCGTCCTTAGGGACTCGTCTTGTATAGGTTCTGAGTGCTGGAGGTGCCACTCCTGGCTCAGCATCTGTTGCAACTACAACATCCTCTGTAATTGTCTGCAGAGGCTGATAGTCTCCATTCTCGATCCTATCCCATAAGTCCAGACTGGTGTGCTTGATGAATAGCGTCATCCTGTCACGCCAGTAGTCGAAGCTGTCTCCGAGAAACATCGGAGGTCTGTTTATTGAAGCCCCATCTGATATGAATGCAGCTGGTGAATTCATATTTCCCTTCGTGGATCTTTTTCCTTGACACTGCTAAGTGCTCAACTCCTTAAGGACCGAGCTCTGATGCCAATTGAAAGTGTATGTGTGCACGAGAAGGGGGGGTTGAATCGTGCAAGTTTTAAAAATTACTTCTTAAAACTTTTACTTAGAAAGTTGTTTTTACTCAGAAGGTAGAATTAAGAGTTTGCAGCGGAAATTACTTTCTGAGAAGATTAAGTTTCTGAGAACTTAGTCTTTCTGAGAAAGTTCCTTTCTGAGCAATTTTAAGAAAATGACTTTACGTTAGAATTTCTTAAATGCTTTCTGATTTTAATCAATAAAGTTTTTACGAGACTTCTTAATTAAAATCGTGGCAAAGTTTTCCTCAAAGATTTATGCAATTGAAGAGTAAGGGAGAAAAGCTTAACACAAAGAATTTTATACTGGTTCGGTTATAACCAACCTACTCCAGTCCTCAACCTTCAGTTGAGAGTTCTTGGATATTCTTCTTCAAGTGCCTTCCCAGACAACACTGCCTTTACCAAGTAAAGGACTTCCACCACTTCACAACCCGAAGTGGATTTCCTTGCCTCACACTAGAGGACTTCCTTGCCTCCAACACTAGAGGACTTCTTTGCCTTAATCACTTAAGGACTTCCTTGCCTCACACTGAGGACTTCTTTGCCTTAAACACTTAAAGACTTAAACTTTGCCTCAAAAACACTTCGAGGACTTAAACTACCTTCAAATAGCGAAGGACTTAGCGTTTTTCGGAAAGTTGTTTTTGCTTTGAAAACCAACTACTAAGATTAAGTTACAAACTTAATTTGACCCTTAGTAGACTTCTAGATTTAACTTACAATTGTAAGAATTTACACCAATACAGAACTAGAAGATTTTCGCAAAGTTGAAAGAACAATTCCGTAAAATTGTCTTTCTGAGAAAGTTCTAAGTTTTTGCAGATGATTTTCAATTCAGCAGAGTTTTTGCACGTTTAATCAAGAGTTTTTAGCGCAAGAGTTTCGTCACATTGCTCTGGAATTGAACTCATATATATAGGCATCAAAGAGCCGCGGAATTAGAAGCTTTCACTTTGCTTATGTGGCTGTGTCCTTTTCAGAACGGCTCCCTGCTACAGTCAGCGCGAAATGAGGAACTTTTCAGAACTGCACAGTGCGCGTGTTCCCACTTCCTTAGATAGTTGTAGCGAGCTTTCTGAGACTTCTTGCGATCCCTTGAGTCCAGACCCTTGGTTGCTTCTGAGTCCAACTTTCTGAGAGTTGTACGGACTTCTGAGGCGAACCTTCTGAGGGAAGACCCTTCTGAGAACTACTAGTCGCAAGGTCTTCTGAGACCCTTCTGAGGCGACAGTGTTCTTTCCTCAGAAAAATGTTTTCACCTTCTGCGCTTCTGAGACATCCTTTCTGATATCTTTTGGCGCTATGATTTTATCAATTGATCTCGAGGCTACTTGATGTTTTGTCTTGGTCTTTGCTCATGGTATTGCAATAATTTAAAGCTTTCTGAGACACTTAGCGCACATATTAGTACAACCTTAAGTAAAATTTTTTATACTTATGGCTTACCTTGTTATCATTAAAACTTTCATTGCTCTAAGAGAATTATGCCTAATTCTCTCAGAAGGGTTCTGGAGCTTACAATAACTACCGTACATACCATAATAGCATAACAGGTCTATTACCCCAAGCCTTGTAGGATAGACCTTCTCTGATACCAAAATGTAACACCCTACTAGATAGCCCTTAGTGTATAGTCATTTAGGGCCATTTCGTAAGGGTTACCTCCTGTTATCATACTTATACTTGTTTTTAAAATACTTATACGCGGAAAATACATGGGAGAATTTTTCGAAAATCGTTTGCGGAATATGAACATAAGGGCATAGCGTATAATATAATGTTAGTATATGACACATGATGTAGTCTGAATAATACCTCATAAAATAAATAGAAATAAACAAACATATTCACCCCAAACATACAATCAAGAAAGTAAATAGTATAGTAGGTGTCATCTCATGAGCCTAAAACTGAGACCCATAAGACTCCACGAATACAAACCATAACTGAAAAATAAATACCGGCTAACATATGTCCGGACTCAAAGTAAATACAAATAAATGCTAATATCTGAAGTAACCATAATCCATAACGTAAAGACAGGAACTGATAAGTCTAAAGATGAATAGACTGTAAGGAACTAAAGTTGCGCGGGCTCCTCATCCGCTCATGTGCCTTGTGGAATCTCATCATCTAAAATGGGGGGAAAATGAGGGGTGAGTACTAGGAAGTAACTCAGTAGGGGAGTCGCTCTGGGTTTATTAATAAAGTAGGTGTAGCATGAATGCATTCAATTTCAGTTATAAGTTCTAAGATCATCTTTCCCGGAACGACTTTCCTAAGTGCCTCTTGTTCATTTTATATCATATGCATACGTAATATATATCATTATATAACTCTTGTGTGTGCTCTACGTGCCATTGAGTCATATGAGGGAACTTAGTCAATCATTACTCTATGTCGCAGTAACCTTTAAGACTTAGACTTGACTTCTAACTTTACTTTACTCGGTTATACACTTTTCTCTTTTGGCCTGCCCACCCTCTGGACCTTTTCCTCCACATCACCGACCCCTAGGCATGAGCTCATCCTAAACTATATTGGGGAGATGGGATACTCACCTTCCTTCAGTGATAAAGTTGCATGTCGAGGTTGCCACACCTCCCTCAGCAACAACTACCACATGTCGAAGGTTACATGTGTTTTACTTTAATCTTGAACTTTAACTTTTTCACCTTCCCTCAATAATGGAGTTGCATGTCGAGGTTCAACTCACCTCCCTCAGCCACAACCATCACATGTCGAAGGCTACTTATAACACATACTCATTTACATAGTCATGCATAATCATAAAGCATAAGGTCATATAGTTCACATAGACATCACATAACATCATAACATTCATTAAACAACATATTTATAGCATACAATGCACAAATAACTCATATATATCAGCTACATAAGTTGTAGAACGCATTAGGGTGCATAAAGGGTCAAAACAATTCATTTTCGCACATACAGCACTGTTGTAATCGATTACACGGGTTAGTAATCGATTACTGTAATCGATTACACAGATTGGTAATCGATTACGCAACTTTGTAATCGATTAACAGAGAACAGTGTTTTCTCGCGATTGGGATTTCGGGCATCGTAATCGATTACGAAGTCGTAAAATACGATTCTTGGGTTTCCAAAACACGTTTTTCAATAGCCATTGGCCAAAATATGAACTTAACATCGTCCCAATCGATAGAAAACGTTGCCATACCAATTCCAATCATAAAAATATGTTTAAATCACTTTCCAATTCGTAAAACCCCTTTTTTTTCAAAACCAATTTCATAAATCAACCTATCATGAACCCTAATGGGAAAAACAACGAACAACATTGAAAACTTCAACAATTCATCAATATACATGAAATTTCATAACAATTATAATGCCTAACCCCTACCTCTTGAAGAAACTCAAATAAAAACGTAGAGACGATCCTTCCCGGTGAAACCCTCGTTCTAGCTTTCTCTCTCTAGACCCACGAACGGTGCGGTGAAGAATATGAATCCTAATGATGAATTGCAATCGGTAGAAGGGTGTATCTTTTTGTGAGGATTACAAATATGTGATCGGTTTCGTGAACGGGTAAGGTTTGATGGGAGTTTCGTGATTTGGAATGGTTATGGCTTTGAGTTCTTGAGAGAGAGGAAGAACAACGGAGGCACAAGGATTAGAGAGTGTGTTTTGAGTGTTTCTGAAGTGAGGATTAGGGTTTCTGATGTGGTGGCTCGGTTATATATGGTTTAGAGTCATCGTGGGGCCCGAATGACACTTAAAACGTACTAAAAACGCACTCTGCGCACGTCGTAATCGATTACAGACAGGATGTAATAGATTACCGACAACAAAAATGCCTAGATATGAAGACCAAAGGGCTGTAATAGATTACCATCCCGTGATAATCGATTACAAGGCTACCAAATAGCCTCAAAGCACCTCAAAAACGTCCCAACTCGTGCTATAAACATTCATACATCATTCCTTACATCATGTATCATCTAAACATCAATTAAAACACACATGTGCACCTAAATCACCCAACATAAAATGAATATACATGAACATACACCTAAATCACATAGCACATGATGAACACACACATAGATCATATAACACATATACATACACTTAGATCACATAACATATAATGATTTACTAAAAGAAACTTGTCCACCCAAACTTAATTAAATTCCAACCAAGGTCAATTACCCTTAATCTCACTTAATTAGAACCTAATAAAAGTCCGGGTGTTACATGCTCCATCTGGATATCCTTCTGAATTCGATAGTTGGCTTCATGATAAAGAGTTTATGTTCAAGATTAAAGTTAATCGTGGTGACGTCAATGATTTGGGGCCTTTATTTGAAGTTATTGATGTTTGCAAAGATGCAATTACTGTAACAAACTTTAAGGAAACATATCCTAATAAAAAATATGCTCAGGTTTATGTTCTGTTTTGCTTTTTAAATAATATTCTTACTTTCTCTTCTTATCATTTTATTTTAAATCAGTTTTGTTGTTCTTTATGCAGGCTAATCATGCTGACTATATCTCTATTGGGGATTCATCACTTAGTATAAAATTGCTTGATATTCCTTCCAACTCTGTTGCAAAGGTTGTTTATGCTTTTATAATTAATAAATAATGTATTATTTAAAGCAAATACATATCACACATCCTTATCACTTCATTGTTTTCTCTTACAGGACCTATTGAAGGAGTTCAATGATGGAGATGTTGTAGAGTTGACTCCTACAAAGAGAAGTGCACCTGATTCTAAACTAATCGAAGATGGATGTATTTCAAGCACTAAGATGAAGTCCATTAAATTGGAAGAAGACTAACTGAATTAAATAAATTTTCTTTTACACATTTTTGGTTCTTAATATTGGAGTTTAATTTTTTATTTTGTTTAAAGACTATAATTTCTATTGAGTGAATTATTTCGTTTTGAAGTTTTAGTTGGGTTAAACAATTTATGTGGGAACTTATATTGCCTTTAGTGGCATAGAGTTTTTTGGTTTGTTATTCATTTTAATATAAGTTTTATTATTATTAATATTGTCTTCCGTGATTATTATTTACTTGTGTTTTGCTTTATTAGAGTTATAGATAATAAACTTTGCATACTTGACATTTTTATAATGTTGGTGTGGAGCAAATTTTATTTTCGTTCTTGGAATTTATACTTAATATAATGAAATTCATTATATGGATCATTTCACATGGTGAGAATAGGTTAAATCATTTGCAATTTGTGAGAAGTAGGTGAATCATGTGCACTAGACAAACACAAGGTTATGTTTGTTATACCGTGATTTGAATATTATTTCTCTGACATTATTCTTTATTATTCTTCTCAACAAATTTATTTTTATTTGTTAATTATATCAACTAATTTATATGTCTTTGCGTGTTTTTTATAGGTGAAATTGATGTTGTCTCTCAAAGGTTTAATATGGATGCTGAAACATATGGAATTGCATAAATCAAGTACAAATCAAGACTTTCTATAAAGAGTGGTTGATAGGAGGGTTGAATGATTGAATCATTATTCTGAATTCATGTGTAATAACAAATGTAGAATCTAGGAAGATAAATTATAAATTTATAGGCTATTATATATTGTATATAAAAATTATGACATGTAATACAATGATACAACTTCTATTACCACAAATCTTGATGTATATAATATAATTGTTTCAATGATTGTAATTACAAAATTAAAAAATATAAAAAACTAAAATAATTCTTGGTAAAAAATATATAAAAAAATATGAATACTTCGATTAAAATAATATATCAAACAAATATATATTCATATGTCCATATATATCATTATATCGGAAAAAGTTAGAAATATGTTGCCAAGTTTAATATTGTATTACCAAGTAAATTTGGGGATTAAGCATGCTAAATAAGGGACATTTTAATATAATTTAGCCAAAAAAGAAATATAGCACTGCTTTTATTTTATGCAAATTTTTGTACTTAATATATAGTACGACGCATAACTACTAACTTTTAATTGATAAGAGCTTGAGAATTAGACTCATTTTTTTCATTGTTTCACATAAGAATCATATATTAACTTTAATTTTTTGCGTTCATATATATATCTGCATGATCTAAAAGCTCCATCACTTTCCTAACAATATCATTTATCATCACTTTCCTAACATAAATAATTGTCCGTTAATTAAGCAAACCTTAATTCAATTGGCAAATTCCCTATTAGTCAAGTTAAAAAAAGGATTTGCACATTAAAATATTATATATTAAAATTTAATAGTTATAAAGATGTATTATACTTGATTTAGTCCATATTTTCCATCCTTGATAATTAAAAAATGATATATTTTTATTATTATATTTTCTGATTCATATAATTATTCAGATCACATAAAATTATAGAAACAAAATGTAGTTAAGACTAACTATATTCCAAATAATTTCTATACCTTTTTTTTTCTTTTCTATGTGTCAAAAATGAATAATAAACTTTACTCTTCTTCATCTCAATCAAAGGATGCAAGGTTACAAAGAAGAATTGTTATCAATAAAAAACGTTCAAGGCAAAATACAGGTATTATTAGATAATTTTTGTTTCTTATTAAAAAAATTACGTTTATTTTAATTCGAATACATAATAGAAATCTTAGGTAGTGTTTGATTTTCCTATTTTACGTTTTTTATTTTATGTGAGAATGAATAGTACATGTTGAGATATCATCATTGGTTTGTTTTTTGAATTTTATTAAAAAAGGCCAAATTTTGGTATCAACCGAATTCATGTGTTCTTCAAATGATAAGGAAAACTTTCACTCTTGAAGACACAAGATCATTTTTTCAGATTTCATGAAATCTCATCTTTACCTTTAAAGAAGTCGATAGATGTTCTTCATTTTTTTTTTTTTATCTATTCTTATTTGTTTGCTATCATGTATTCCAGTAGGTTTAGTTTACCTGTTTTAAATGATTCCATTGTTGACTATGATTATTATGTTTATTGTATTTATTTTTTTAGGATGCCACTTATGTATTTGTTCCATTTTTTTCGAGTGATATCATCTACTTGAAGATACGAAATTTATAATGTGATTATTGTTTTAGTAATAAATTAAATAGTGTTCAAACAATTTTTATTTTTAAATTTAAGGTATGTTATAAATATTTTAAAACTATTTTCAGATGTTTCTTAGTTTCTAATTCTGAACTATCTATTTTTTATATTAGATATACGTTACTTTGGGATATTTGTTTCTTTAATTAATAAATCTCACTCTAACTTTAATTAAATCTTCAACACAAATGTTTGGGAACAACATTTTTCCGGCCAAAACTGCCAAAAAAACTCATTTAACACTTTATAACTCAAATAACACTTTTAATCATGAGTATATTTTTAACGGGCTGGTGATTGTGGCCCAAATTCCTATTTGTTGGTTCTTTTAGCTGATTTTTTTGTTGTGCCTGTAACAATACTCAATGCTCAAACATATTATTTTAATAAATAATACTAGGAATTTTGAACCTGACTTTAATGAAATGTCCAAAAATATTATTTTAATAAATAATACTACTAGAAGATAACAATATAGATAAAATTCAAACTCATTACTTTTCTTAATTTTTTGAGAATTTTACAAATTTTTTCTTGGGTTATGAACTGAGTTTTACAATAATTTTATCATGATTGTTTTAAAATTTTAATTTTAAATAAAAATACTATATACATAAATTTAGTTTAAGTTGTTCAAAAATAAATAAAAATTTATTATTAAAATTAGATTTTAAAAAGTACAAACTCATAGTTCGTTACTTTCATAAAGTTATTAAAATATATTTTAATTATAATCATTATTTTTGTTGTCAACATTATTTTTATAAGATAATTCCTGAATTAGTGACACTAATTTTTATTGTTTTACAAATACTACTTTAAATTTGATTACATAAATTTGCTCATTGAAAATAAACAACCAAACATATTTTTTTAGTTATGGAAATGTAATTTGTGCTATGATGATAAATGATATTGTTAGGAAAGTGATGGAGCTTTTAGATCATGCAGATATATATATATATATATGAACGCAAAAAATTAAAGTTAATATATGATTCTTATGTGAAACAATGAAAAAAATGAGTCTAATTCTTAAGCTCTTATCACTTTATTATTGTTTTTATTTACTAAAATTTCTAATGGAAATATTGAAAACTTAACTCAATTTTTATTTCTTTAACTTCTGTAGTAATAATGTGTTTACATGATTATTAATTGTAGGTATAAACAGTAGAACAATATCCACACCATTAGCCAAGCCAATGCCTGAGTCAATTACAAATCAAAGATATGTGTTGTCCGATATAACAAATGGTCCTCCACTTAACAATATTTTGGATATAAGAAGTGAGACACCTATTATTGATATTGCAACGATGAGGACGACACTTGAGAAAAGGTTGACACGAGTTGGATCAAGCATTGGTTCCTTTTCGACAAATACGTTCAGTCGAAGCATTTCTACTAAATTAACAGGTAAGTCCTTTATATATCAAGTTGTCATTCTTTTATCTACTTTTATGTTACTAAAAAAGTAAAAATATCATATTAAATTAGAGTAAGTACTTTATTTTTCTTTAGTATGTGTTTTATACTTTCTGTATATATGTTGTTTCAAATAATGATGAACAAGCCATTTCTACTAATGATGAAATCCAGAATCATAATATTGTTGGGGACTATCAGGAGAGAGGTATTTGCATTTATTGATTTATAACTTATTTAACATGTATTTCATCCAAGTTGTTGCTTACTAAACTTACTGATTAACAAATGCTTGCACACAAACTTGAAGCTCGATTAGCAAGAGTTCAAAGGAAAGAAGTATTGTCAATAAAACGTCATAAGATATCGAGAGGTATTTTATAGCTAGATTTTGTCTATATTTTATTCTTTTATATTTCAATGATTTTTTTTTATGTTTATTGATTGTAGCTTCAGATTCAACAACATTATCTTCGTCCTCTCCTAATTCAATGCTTGGGTCATTGACACATTCAAGACATATGTTGTCTAATATATCAAATACTCACATGCTAGATATTGTCTTCCACCCAATGTCTCAAAATTCTTCAGTATATAATACAGTCATTAGAACAAGGATTGGAAAGAATGTAATACAATCAAGATCGACTATTGCTTCTCTTACTGGTAATAGTACAATTGCAAATATCCAAGAGACATATTCAAGTTTGACTAAATATAATTTACAAATGTATTATATGTTACTTTTTTATAGTTCCTTATTATTATTTATTCTATAAGTTACAGGACAATGTACTTTTTACTTATTAATTTATTTACATATTATACTGCGTAGTAGGTGATCTTGCTCTTGAAGAACATGTTGTTCTGACTGACGACGGAACTGACATTAACATGATTTTTGATGAGGAAGAAGGTCAAGGTAATAATATTTATGATGGGTTCTATCGAGTTAATATCAAATTAATCTCTATGCTCACTGAAATACTATTTTTTAGTGAATAATTATTTCCTTAAAACTATTTTAGAATGCTTGGATTTTGGTGATTATTCATGTGAATGCACCTTCTGTGGAGCTTCTGTATGGTATGAAGAAAGATCTGAAAAAACAAAGAGTACTACAGATCCAAAGTTTTCCTTCTGCTGCATGAAAGGGAAAATTCATCTTCCATTGTTGAAACGTCCACCTGATCTACTCTTTAATTTACTGAATGGAAGTGATGACAAAAGTGCTCATTTCTTGAAGAATATCAGACAATATAATAGTATGTTCTCATTCACATCAATTGGAGGCAAGGTTGACACATCTTTAAACAATGGATCTGCTGCTCCACAATTTATATTGAATGGTCAAAACTTCCATAGAATAGGTTCTTTGCTTCCTGTTCAAGGTCAACAACCAAAGTTCTCACAATTATACATTTATGATACTGAACACGAAGTATCAAATCGAATGAAGGCTTTCAGGTATTGGTTTTTAACATTATTGTCGATGTTTTTTAATTTAATTTTAACTTATATTGATTCCCTAATTAAAGTAAGATTTAATTCGATTTTATATAATACGCAGAAAAAATGAACATGATTCAAACTTGGATATGACACTGGTGCATGATTTAAAACAAATGATTGATCAACACAATGTCTTAGCTAAGACATTTAGAAAGGTCAAAGATTATTTAGATCAATGTCAAACATCCAATGTATCCCTTAGACTCTTTAGAAATATATCTCATGATGCCAGAACATATAATATTCCAAGTATGGATGAAGTTGCTGCTCTTATAGTTGGGGATTTTGATAGCTCAGATCAAGGAAGAGATATCATTGTCAGAAAAAATGATAGCCATTTACAAAGGATCCATGAAACTCACACAACTTTCATCCCTTTGCAGTATCCTTTATTATTTCCTTATGGGGAAGATGGTTATCAAGAAGATATACCAATTAGAGAGTGTGTTGACAACAGTAGAAAATTCAAGAGGGGAAGAGTTACATTGAGGGAATTCATTGCATTTAGTATTCAAGATCGAAAATCTGAATTTGGAAACATCAATGCAACACAAAGACTATTCCAGCAATTTTTGGTCGATGCATACACAATGATTGAAGCTTAGAGAATTCAATGGGTTAAGCTTAACCAAAGTACCATAAGATCTGATATTTTGAGTGGATTGCAAGATGCTATAGTTAGAGGTGAGACAGATCCTTCCACTTCTGGACAACGCATAATTTTGCTGTCATCGTTCACAGGTGGAATGCGATATATGTTTAATAGGTGTCAAGATGCAATGGCAATTTGCAAAAGATTTGGATATCCAGATTTGTTCATAACAGTTACTTGCAATCCAAAGTGGCCAGAAATCAAAAATTGCATTAGCGAAAAAGGCCTTAGACCAGATTATCGTCCAGATGTTGCGTGTAGAGTTTTTCAGATGAAATTAGATCAGATGATGATTGATTTTAAAAAAGGATGCTTTTTTGGAAGAGTGATTGTAGGTAACTTTTTAAACTAATTATTAGTGTTTTTATTATTTATATTCTTATTTTTTAATATAATTAGTAGTTTATTTTTTTTCACTAGGTATGTCACATAGTTACTTTTATATTGATTTTATATTAATAATCTATTGCAGGAATGTATACAATAGAGTTTCAAAAGAGAGGATTCCCTCATGCTCACATTTTGTTATGGTTGCATCCAACTGACAAGCTACACAGTGTTGAATCAATTGATAATGTAATTTCTGCTGAGCTACCTGACAAAAGAAAATATCCTCGGTTGTTTGATGTTGTAACGGCATACATGATCCATGGTCCTTGTGGATTGTCCAATCTTGATTCACCATGCATGAAGGATGGAAAATGTTCTAAATTCTTCCCTAAATCTTTTGTTGATCATACTTCATTTGACAATGATGGATATCCTATTTATAGAAGGAGAGATACCAGGATGACTACTAAGCGAAGGGAAACAGTACTAGACAATCGGTATGTGGTACCTTATAATGCTAAATTATTGATGAAATACAAGGCTCATATAAACACTGAGTATTGTAATAAGTCAAATTCTATCAAGTATCTATTCAAATATGTCAACAAGGGTCCTGATAGAGTCATAGTAGCAGTTTCACATTCTTTTTCTATTAATGACAAGAATAGTGTGGTTGATGAAATTAGGAACTATTATGATTGTCGGTACCTATCCCCATGTGAAGGCGTTTGGAGGATTTTTTTCTTTTGATATTCATCACAGATGGCCTCCAGTTCAAAGATTGAACTTGCACCTTCCAAATCAACAGTTAGTCATATTTAAAGATAACGAGAGGATTGATGACGTCGTTAATCGAACCAAAGAAAAGACTACAATGTTTCAAACATGGATGGAGGCAAATAAAATTTACTCTGAAGGTAGAAGTCTTACATATGCAGAATATCCTGGCAGCTACGTGTATAATAAAGAAAAACATGAATGGTGTCCTCGGAAACAGGGTCAATCAATAGGAAGGCTTCAATATGTACCTCCTGGGACCGGTGAGTTATATTATATGAGACTACTTTTGACAGTTCAAAAAGGATGCACAAGTTATGAATCTTTAAGGACAGTCGACAATAAAGTCCACAAAACGTTTGAAGAAGCTTGCTATGCTAAGGGGTTATTAGCAGATGATAAAGAATTTGTTGATGCTATCAAGGAAGCAGCAGTATTGGCTTCTGGAAATCATTTGTGAAAGTTGTTTGTTACTTTATTACTATCAAACACCATGAGCAGGCCTGAATTTGTTTGGGAACAAACTTGGAATCTGCTCGCAAATGGTATTTTATATGATAGATATGATAGAAGGAGGCTACTGCGCAATCCAGGTATTAATAAAACTTTATTGCTCTTTAACTACTTTGAATGGGAAAATATTCCCACCTTTTGTTTTTTAGTTTTTATTTTCTTAAATATATTTAGTTTTCTTGAATTCAGATTAAAATCATATTTATTCTACATTGATATATTTGTGTAGGCCTTTCAATACCAAGTTCAGATTTGAAAAACATATGTTTGATTGAGATAGAAAAGTTGGTTAGGTCAAATGGTCGTTCCTTGAAGGACTTTTCCTCCATGCCATTCCCTTCTCAATCCCCACTAAATGAGTTTCAGAATGGTTTCTTGGTTGATGAGCTCAATTACAATAGGTCTGAATTGGCTACTGAACTTCAAAGGTATTTGTCATCTATGAATGATGATTAAAGAGTTGTCTTCAATGAGATATTGAAGGTTGTGGAGGATGATACTGAAGGTTTCTATTTTTTCTATGGTTATGGTGGTACTGGAAAGACATTTGTGTGGAAGTCTTTGTCAGCTGCTATTAGATCCAAAGGAAAAATTGTTCTAAATGTTGCTTCGAGTGGTATTGCTTCACTCCTTTTGCCTGGTGGCAGGACAGCGCATTCTCGATTTTCCATTCCTTTATCTTTAACAGAGTTGTCGACATGCAACATTAACAGGGAAGTTGGAAAGCATAACTATTGCAACATGCAAATCTTATCATCTGGGATGAAGCGTGCATGGTGCATAAATTTGCTTTTGAAGCCTTAGATTGAACTTTGAGGGATATTATGAGGTTCACTAAACCAGATTCACAATATAAACCATTTGGGGGGAAAGTGATAGTTCTTGGAGGAGATTTTCGACAAATACTTCCAATTATACCTAGAGCTTCTAGGGAGGACATAGTTTTGCAGCTATAAATTCTTCACAGTTATGGCGTCATTGTAAAGTTTTGACGTTGTCTAAAAATATGAGGTTTTACTACTTCCTTTGTAGACCTAACCCTTGCAGAGTTTTGTGATTGGATTATCCAACTTGGAGATGGAAAATTAGGTTTGGATGTTGATGGTGTTGCAGATGTTGAAATACCAAGCGACCTTTTGATATTCGACTCACAATCTCCTCTTAACTCGATTGTTGAATTTACTTATCCAGATTTATTGGATAACATGAAGAATTATAAGTACTTTGAAGATAGAGCATTGTTAGCACTGACTTTAGATGTTGTTGAGATGGTAAATGATTTTATGCTTTCTCAAATTCCAGGGGAAGAAAAAGAGTATTTAAGTTCGGATTCTTATTGCATAGCAGACCAAGATGTGGGAATTGAAGCTGATTGGATTAGTGTTGAATTTCTAAATGAGATCAAATGTTCAGGAATTCCAAATCACAAGTTAGTTTTGAAGAAGGGAGTTCCTATTATGCTTCTTAGAAATATTGATCAATTTGCAGGGTTATGCAATGGGACAAGACTCATAGTTGACGAGTTAAAAAATAATGTCATAGGTTCTATTTGTGTTGGTGGCAATAATATTGGTCAAAAGATTTATATTCCCCGAATAAATTTGATACCATCTGATCCAGGCGTGCCATTGAAGTTTCAAAGAAGACAATTTCCAATAGTTAAATTTATAATTTTTAAATTAATTTTTATTTTTATTTCGATGCAGCATTTTTTATGTCCATCACCAGACAGAGATACTAGGGGAAGGAATAAGGACGTTATATCATATTAAATATATCTTTGTTCTTTTTTTTTTTATCTACTTATTTTAATAGATTTGTTTGAATATTTTAAATACAAAGTTATTTGTCATTAATAATTAATTATTTTATATAATATATTTATCTTAATTTAATAGTTAATAGCTTAATTTCTTTGTTTTATTATTCCAAAAAATAATTCCCGTGCATTGCACGGGTAATAAAATACTAGTATATATATAAAAGAGAGTTTTTCTAAAAACGGAATGCTTATGTGTCAATTTCTTGAGAGAAGTTATTTTAATATGTAATTTTTTTTCAAATCTATTATGTTAAATCATTCTTTTTTTACTATCAAATGTATCTATTATTATTTATTCTTATTAATATTTAATTTTAGGATAATAAATATTAATATTATACATTCCTATAAAATGATTATAATATATTATATCTCATAAATACATTCCTATATTGTTGTAGACTATTCTACATTAATTATAGTATTTACGTAAAATTACAATTTACATTATAGACAATTTTGAATAATTATGTAATATGTATATATATATATATATAATTGATAACAAAATATATAATATTATTTTTTAACCTAATATGTAATATCATGTATAAAGATATGATATACAATGCATGATATAAGATTTTTTATGATTATTATTTTTACTCATTGCTCATATTAACATATTTATCTATTTAAATGATATGATATGATATAAATTCGTGCTTTATAACCAAAAGTTTATAATTATTATTTTTATCTGCTGGTCATTGATAGGTTATATATATATATATATATATATATATATATATATATATATATATATATATATATATATATGTTACGGGATAAACCTCTAGACCTCCAATTCCGTCAGGATCGAAGTATCCCGCGATGACCAAACTCATCGCCGGGACGCCCGACTTCGACAGTAACACCTCCGAGGTCGGATCCCGCTCCACCTCGGAGCTAGTAAGGACCTGAGGGCAAGCTCCTGACTTGACCAAGGGCATCCCCTCGAAGTTAGAACATCCGCTCCCCTAGGAGCCTAGCTCGCCCATGAACTAGGACCTCTAGCACCTCCATGAGGTTGGATTTACTTAGGGACCTTGGGATTAGTCACAACCCTGAGCACGCCCTGGCCCCACTTCACTCTGGATGGCCCACCAATCACCCTTCTAGAATCATCCAGGAACTAGGGCTGAGTCAGCGGCATCCAGGAACTAGGGCTGAGTCAGCAAGGAAGATCATCATGGATGGCCCACCAATCACCCTTCTAGAATCACCCAAGGACTAGGGCTCAGTCAGCAAGGGAGGATTTTGGATGGGCCACACATTCCTAAATTAGGGCTGTAACACCCAGACTTTTATTAGGTTCTAATTAAGTGAGATTAAGGGTAATTGACCTTGGTTGGAATTTAATTAAGTTTGGGTGGACAAGTTTCTTTTATTAAATCATTATATGTTATGTGATCTAAGTGTATGAATATGTGTTATATGATTTATGTGTGTGTTCATCATGTGCTATGTGATTTAGGTGTATGTTCATGTGTATTCATTTTATGTTGGGTGATTTAGGTGCATATATGTGTTTTAATTGATGTTTAGATGATGCATGATGTAAGGAATGATGTATGGATGTTTATAGCACGAGTTAGGACGTTTTTGAAGTGCTTTGAGGCTATTTGGTAGCCTTGTAATCGATTACCACAGGATGGTAATCGATTACAGCCCTTTGGACTTCATATCTGGGCATTTTTGCTGTCGGTAATCTATTACATCCTGTTTGTAATCGATTACCGTAATCGATTACATCCTGTCTTGTCACGACTCAATCCGGGTACGTGACCGGCACATGGGACACCGAGTCCCATGTCAGCCTTAACCTGCTATAATATCGACATATTCAAAATACTCAATATCAACAACACTCGTTTCATGCATATACATACATATATATATATATATATATATATATATATATATATATATATAAACACCATGGGGATTGTATCATTCAATCCTTGGTTTCACCATACACAGATTTCATCTCATAACAATACATCACAAATATAAATAGTCTTACATAGACCACAACACATACACTAGCTATAATAATACTTAGGAGCCCTGTCTGTAACATTATGGAGCACAAGACCTACTCTCTCTACTACTACTATTGCCTCTAAACCAGAAGGCTCACCATAGCTAAGAGCTCGGAGGTACGGACAAGTCCATCCCTTGATCTGCATCTGACTCTGAAAATGGTTTGTATGAATGGGTGAGTCATACGCTCAGTGAATAATAGATTAAAAACAGTTTATGCAACAATATCATGATCACTGACAGAGCACCGGAGCGTCGTTATTTCCCCAGTACTCTGGAGCAATTTAGAAAAAGGGTTTTGAAAAGGGTTTGTTGCTGAATTAATCTCAATACGAGCTTGGTAGCAAGTAGTAAGACTGACTCAGGTCGTCTCTCAAGGAATCTGTGTGGCAATTGTTGACTCAAACTTAGCAATAAGTAAAAAGGGGGGTTTTGAATTTGGTTTGCAAGGAAATTAAATTGGGAAAAGTAAAGGCGATTAAAATAAAGAAATTAAGTGCAAGTGCAAAATAAGTAAATTGGCATGAATTAAAAGAGACAAGAATGTAAAGAAACATGAAGATAAAAGCTTGTATTAAAATGAATTGGAATGAACAAGAATGAAATTGGTGAAAATAAATAACACGGTAATTTAATAAGAACGAATGAGAGATTCAAAGAGAGCTCCCCAAAAACAAGGATTGAATGTAAATTGCAATAATGAAAAATAAGCAAAGTAGAAAATACGATAACGAGAAATAAATAAAATACCGGAACATTGAAATAACACTAAGAGAGATGAAAAGGTATCACCAGAACAAGCCGTAAAAATAACCAAGTGCAAGAGAATTAATCCCAAATAATTATGCGGAACTATGAATGGAACAATGTATCCAAGTAATTAAAAACGTTGAACAAAAGATGATGAATAAAAGCTTGGAACCTATCTAGGAAAGCAAAACCAAACGGCGCTGCCGTTCTCGTTCACGTAAAAGCAAAACCTAAACTAATATATAATTTGCTGCCTAAAACCTAATGTATCCCCCCTAGGTGTGCGTGCACCTTAGATATATATATATAGCTGTTGCCTTCCTGTTTTAATTCTTTCCCAAGCGCACGCTTAACACAGCGCATGCGGGAATTGAATTTTTTAAGGGACCGCTTGGGCGGACCTCACCACCGCCCGGGCGGTCCGTCAACGTGTTGTGCTTCACGTGCTACCGTTTAACTCGCGCACGACTGCCTGAGCGGTCGTATCACTGCCTGGGCGGTTTCCCTGTTATTGAAGTTACCGAAACTGTATTTTTCTTGATTTCCAATGCAACTTCAATGCATTATTTAATTACCTATTCCTGAAAAGCCACAACAATGAACAAACACATCAAACGCACCAGTGGCTTCAATTAGAGTAATTAATACACAAGATGGTACTAATACTCGAACCGACAATATAAATCAAATATAGCATAAGAAACCAAGTTAAGCATAATTAGGAGCATACAATTATTAAAGTTATGAGGGAAAAATAGCATAAAAATGTGGTTTATCAACCTCCCCACACTTGAACAATTGCATGTCCTCATGCAACAGAGAACTAAGCACAGATACATAACGAGCAAGCAAAAGCAGCACAATGAAAACTACAGAACATACTATATATATAGACATGGTTAACAATGGAGAATGATAGCAGTAAACTAGCGAGAAGATACAAGTTTCCAATTAACAATTATGCATTTTACAAACATGTTGACAATTTCATCATAAATAAGCAATGAGCAGGAGAATCAGGTATGAATGCATGACCAGAAAGATGCTAAGCCTCACACGGATGTAATTCACTCAATAACACTCAAGTGTATAGGCTAGTCCCTAGAACACATAACACTAACACTCTTCCACAGACTTGCCAAAGATGAAAATAGCCTCTCAATTCAAACTTGATGCATTAAGAAACATGCCAAAGGGTTGTAATGGGGCCAAGGTACAGGTGGGGAAAACATGGGAATGTGGACTAAGGTGGAAATCAAAATCCCATGGTTCGCCTAGTCTATAAAATAATATACCAAATGAGCATAAGGACAGAGAACCAAACAATATACACCACAAAACCCGAAAATAACAGCGGTGGCTCCAAATATATACAAGAGTCACAAAGAAGAACTATATAAAAAGAAGCAAAATAAATAGTCCAGATTCTGAAATTTATTTATTTTATTTTTTTAGATTTTATTTTATTTTTATTTTTTTCTATTTTTTTTATTTATAATTTTAATTTCAGAATCTGCCTTTTTGTGAAAAATAAACTAAAAGATGAAAATTTTTTCTAAACAATATAAAATGCAAACTAAATTTTTTCTGAGTAAAATAAATTATAACTAATCTCTTTCTCCTCCACCAAATACCCAATCATTGTACACAAACCTTTCACCCCCACCAATTACCCAATTTCTTCCTTTACAAACATGTAGAACCCCCAATATAGTGCAAGACAAACCATGTTCACTTAATTTCCACAGGGTAATCATTGTTTTTCGCTTTTTGGCTTGTAATGTGGCTAATATGAACAAAGGGGAATAAGACTCAAATTGGTTAAACAAGGGTAATTACAAGGGTAGGTCTATATGGCAGTGGGCTGAACAAGAAAATGAATGAGTCTATCATTTACATCAAGTACAGAAGAGCTGGCTATTTGGCAAGTCCAGGATCGGTGTACCTGTGTGTGTGTGCAATAAATAGTGTTGTTGAAGGCTCAAAACTAAGGGTATACAAGCATCATACATGCATCCAACCTAATTCAAATTGCTCACAATCTAAGAACATATACCGCACAATTGCCAACAGTCAACAATTTCAATCAAAACACAGGAAACAAGTATCAACTAACGGTTTACCATCAAAACATAACCAAAACTACCACCTAACCAGTCCAGAGTAATCAAAAATCAAAATATTAACTAAATACTAACAACCTAAAAGAGAAAATCAAAACTAATAAGAAAAAATAAAAACAAAAGAAGGGAAAAGAAAGTGTTACCCCTCCCCACACTTGGGATTGTCACTGTCCTCAGTGACACAATGATGCACGGTGGAAAGTGGTATGCACACCCGCAGTCTTCAGGTCCAACTGACTCCTCCACATCTTCAGAATTACATTAAGCAAGCAGACATGGTTCCCAGCGGAGATACCGCCTGGGCGGCCAGCACTACCGCCTGGGCGGTCAATGCAACCGCTAGGGCGGTACAGTGTTCCGCCAGGGCGGTCGGTTCGTGCAGATCTGAACTAAGTTCAAAACAGAACATCCCTTTGTGCATTGAGTCTTATGTTCACACTCAATAATGCAGACAATAAAAAGAAAAGAGTTCAATTAAAAGAAAAATGAAAATAAAATAAAAAGAAAATTAGAAATTAAAAAGAAGAGAAAACAGTGGTTGTCTCCCACCAAGCACTTTGTTTAACGTCCTAAGTTGGACGTGTAGAAGCTCCTTTAGGGTGGCTTATACTTGAATTGATCCAGGAACTTCCACCATAACATCTTTCTCATATTACCACCTGGGTCCATAAGAAGTGAATCACCCACAGAAAGTGATCATCTTCCTATGTCCGGCCCATGAGTCTTGACCCTTAGATTTCTCCTTGGGGCACAACACCCACCTCTGCAAAAAGCATCCCTAAACTGAAAATTTTCAAGTGAGGAGGGATGAAAATCCTCACTAGAAGTGTTAGAAACAGAAAAATTAAAATTAATTAGTACCCAGCAATTCCCAATTCGAGACGGTACCGACTCCCTACAAATAGCAAGGAGCTGAAAGTCAGTCTCGAGGCAAAAATACTCATGGGTCCCAAGAATGGACAGAGGAACTTCGCATGATGGCTTTGAAACAACTGGGGAAGATGGGGTGAAACCTATAACTTCTGCCTCGCATGTTTCGTCAATCTCTCATAGTGAAATAGTCTCTGCAGCGACTCCTCACAAAGGGGACTCTCATCCACATGCAAAGTATCCATCGAGGTACCAAGTGGGGTAAAGGATCTTCATAGACCACTTCCACATCCGAATCCTCTTCAACCCGCCCAGTTGGTTCCTCCACCATTGATTTCGAGGCCTCCCAATCCAGTTGCTCAATAACAGGACTCTCTTCAACAATTGGTACTTTCGGCTCCTCAGGTGAGAGTGGTTCTGGTGGTTGTGAAGGTGGTAGTGATGAAGGAGGTGGTGATGGTGAGGTAGCCTAAGTTTTCAATAGTCGAATTGCTTCTCTAAAGTAAGCAAGTTCTTCGCGGATTAGTTTCATCATGGACTTGTCCTCCTCATTGCAGGGAGGGGATGATGCAAGGGATTGAGGGGGTTGTGTTGGGTAGAAAGGGTCAAGGGTTGGTTGTTCGGGGTATTCGATTGGGTATGGGTAAGGGTCAGGTTCTTGGTATGTGTAAGGGTCATAATGTGGTTGAGGTTCATAATACTGGTGTGGTGGTGGTAGTTCTAGGTATGGATAAGGATCAGGTTCTTGGTATGGGTAAGGGTCAGGTTCTTGGTATGGGTAAGGATTAGACTCTTGGTATGGATAATGATTGGGTTCTTGGTATGGATAATGATTGGGTTCTTGGTATGGGTAAGGATTGGGCTTTTGGTATGGGTAAGGATTAGACTCTTGGTATGGGTAAGGATTAGGTTCTTGGTATGGATAATGATTGGGTTCTTGGTATGGGTAAGGATTGGGTTCTTGGTATGGATAAGGATTAGGTTCTTGGTATGGATAAGGATTGGGTTCTTGTTATGGGTAAGGGTCAAGATGATTTTTCCAAGAGGGATTATAGGTGTTACCGTATGAAGCATTCCCTTGATTGGGGAAATTTGTGACTGCCACTGTAGGGTACTCCTCATCCTCATTTAACAGAGGACAATTATCCGTGAGGTGGTTTTCTGCACAAATCCCACATACTTGCCGAATTTCTGACAACTGTTGGCTGAGAGTTAATTCCTTGATGGCATTTGTCATCTCTATCAACTGTTTTGTCAAAGTCCCTTGCTCAAAGGAACCAAATTCATCCGCCCCTTGATACGCGTATGGTGGTGGTTCTTGCATCCCATATCCTGATTGACAACCTACAAAACCAAGAGAATTGAATTCTTCGGACCCAAAGTTGAAGTTAGTGTTCATGTTAGTCTAAAAAAAAAAAATAAATAAATAAAAATATAAGAAGCGAGAAAAAGAAAAGAAAAAGAATTTTTTTATTTTTTATTTATTTATTTATTTATTTATTATTTATTATCCTTTTTTTCTTTCAAACAGACTGTCTGGGCGGTTAGTCTAGCCGCTTGGGCGGTTGGCTCGGGAAAAAAATAAATAAAAAGAAAGTTGCAGAAAATAGAAATAAAAAGACATTTTTTTTTATGAAAGAAGAAAAACAATACTAGGATTAAATCAAAAATTGCCTAGATTCCCCGGCAACAGCGCCAAAATTGACAGAGCACCGGAGCGTCGTTACTTCCCCGATACTCTGGAGCAATTTAGAAAAAGGGTTTTGAAAAGGGTTTGTTGCTGAATTAATCTCAATACGAGCTTGGTAGCAAGTAGTAAGACTGACTCAGGTCGTCTCTCAAGGAATCTGTGTGGCAATTGTTGACTCAAACTTAGCAATAAGTAAAAAGGGGGGTTTTGAGTTTGGTTTGCAAGGAAATTAAATTGGGAAAAGTAAAGGCGATTAAAATAAAGAAATTAAGTGCAAGTGCAAAATAAGTAAATTGGCATGAATTAAAAGAGACAAGAATGTAAAGAAACATGAAGATAAAAGCTTGTATTAAAATGAATTGGAATGAACAAGAATGAAATTGGTGAAAATAAATAACACGGTAATTTAATAAGAACGAATGAGAGATTCAAGAGAGCTCCCCAAAACAGGATTGAATGTAAATTGCAATAATGAAAAATAAGCAAAGTAGAAAATACGATAATGAGAAATAAATAAAATACCGGAACAATGAAATAACACTAAGAGAGATGAAAATGTGTCACCAGAACAAGCCGTAAAAATAACCAAGTGCAAGAGAATTAATCCCAAATAATTATGCGGAACTATGAATGGAACAATGTATCCAAGTAATTAAAAACGTTGAACAAAAGATGATGAATAAAAGCTTGGAACCTATCTAGGAAAGCAAAACCAAACGGCGCTGCCGTTCTCGTTCACGTAAAAGCAAAACCTAAACTAATATATAATTTGCTGCCTAAAACCTAATGTATCCCCCCTAGGTGTGCGTGCACCTTAGATATATATATATAGCTGTTGCCTTCCTGTTTTAATTCTTTCCCAAGCGCACGCTTAACACAGCGCATGCGGGAATTGAATTTTTTAAGGGACCGCTTGGGCGGACCTCACCACCGCCCGGGCGGTCCGTCAACGTGTTGTGGTTCACGTGCTACCGTTTAACTCGTGCACGACTGTCTGAGCGGTCGTATCACTGCCTGGGCGGTTTCCCTGTTATTGAAGTTACCGAAACTGTATTTTTCTTGATTTTCAATGCAACTTCAATGCATTATTTAATTACCTATTCCTGAAAACCCACAACAATGAACAAACACATCAAACGCACTAGTGGCTTCAATTAGAGTAATTAATACACAAGATGATACTAATACTCGAACCGACAATATAAATCAAATATAGCATAAGAAACCAAGTTAAGCATAATTAGGAGCATTCAATTATTGAAGTTATGAGGGAAAAATAGCATAAAAATGTGGTTTATCAATCACATACAACACATAAACCAATAACATATATGTATCGATTCCATCGTTCTTATGCGGTCTCTTTATCTTGGTAGCTTTTAACCTATGAACACCTGGAGCTCGACCCCGACTCATGTTCATAGGAAGTATGGATGTCCCGTGAGCTATGCCCCTCATCAGACACAATACTAAGAAACCCCGCGAGCTATGCCCCTCATCAGGTTTCCCATTTACGACCCCGCGAGCTATGCCCCTCCTCAGGTCGTTTTACCATCTCTTAATTCCTTCAATTTTTATCTTATTCAGCGCTGTTAGTGGCACATATCATTCATAATCACAGCATAAGTAGTTCATCATCATCTTCACAACATTTACATAGCACTCATGCATCATCATTTCATCATCACATCCTCAGCATCATATCATAAATACAACGACTTCATAAACATCCAAGTAATAAGTTTGGGGTAGTGGTGAACAAATGGATTTGAGTAACTAACTTTAAAATATGGAAATTTTGATTTAAAGTCTAAAATAATGGAGTTTCAATACTGGTGTAATCGATTACAGGGGCCTGTAATCGATTACTAGTGTCAAATTTCGTCCTGGAATAAAATTTTCGCAAAATTTCCCAGACTGTAATCGATTACATCCTTGCTGTAATCGATTACCACTTGGTTGTAATCGACTACAGTAATCGATTACCAATACGTGTAATCGATTACAGACCTCGAAAATTCAATTTTTAACGTTTCGAAACATTGTAATCGATTACCAATACGTGGTAATCGATTACAACCAGTCCAAAGACGAAAAACAGCAGCGTTTTTACGCGAAATTCATCCTTCAATCCACATTTTCACCACAACCCATCCAAATCAAACATAACCAACATGCAATATCAATCATATATCAACCAATCTCAGTCCCTATCAACTATCATAGCAAGAAATTCATAATATCAATCAAAATCATACATAAACCACAAATAACCCATTACTCACAAATTACTCCAATGAGCTCCAAAACACCACCCGGAGCTTCCCTAGTTGGTTGACACCCTAGAGAACACATCAAAATCCTCAGATCCATACCAAAACCAAAAACCCCAAATATAAACCCTAAACCCCAAATCCGAAAATTGAAGAGAATAAACATCAATGGAGAAAAAGAAATACTCTACACTTACCCACAATATACTAGATGAGCAATGCTAACTTGAATCTTGAAGTTTAATGAAGTTTGGGTGAGGGATTTGAGAGAGGTTTGAGAGGGGGAAAGAAGAAGAAGAAAGAAATGAGAGGGAGAGAAACATACGGGAGAAGAATGGGAGAAAAGAAAGAAAAGAAAGGAAAAGAAGAAAAGGGGTGGGGAGGTGGGACCCACTTGGTTCTATCTCCCCGGTTGTACCGTGATCTCTTACTCAAACTAACTCATAATACCCGAGGTATTACAATCTTCCCCCTTAAAGAATTCGGACCCCGAATTCAAACACAGAAGGGAAAAGAAGGATGACGTGAGTCATAAAAGAGGTGAGGATATCTAGCCCTCATGACATTCCTCTGATTCCCATGTAGCCTCGTAACCTAGGTGGTCCCATCAAACCACTCCCACTCTAACAACTACCTGCAGAACGGAGCTTCCGTACTTTGCCAAACACCAACCAACATCGGTTCCTACTCATATGTTCGTACTGAACCAAGGATAACACTTAACGCTTTAGAATACAAGATTGGTCGGATACATACTCCCTCAATATCGACAAGAGGCATATCAGATAGGTTGAAAAAAAACCTAGGTGAGGGTGCCAATACACAGCACTAGCTCACTCCAGCATCTCAAAGACCCATACATGGAGGACTAAACTTCCATCACTTACCGAATCTCTTCACATCCATCACTTACACGACTTAGAGGGGCACACGACCCTCAGAATGGAACCTCAAGGTTTATCTCCTGTTGTTATCATCTACCTTCTACTTTCACTAAGTCGAAACCCAAAATCGCTACTTCGTCACTCTCGAATCATTCCACACAGGTTCCACCATTCGTCCTCTCTTATCAAACCTCAAGAAGAGGTCATGCCAACACTTGACCTAACAACTGGTATTACAAGAAGGTCCAACCAAGGACACACGTGATCCCAAACTTCTCCCAAATTCACGTTCACAATTCCGGAGCTTGCCTTGTAGAATCTGAATTGCCTTCACAGCCTAAGGTGAAAGACATTATTAAGATCGAGACGGTTTCCACGAACCTCCCGAACTTGCCCCAACAACACCAGATGAACTGAATCTCTCGGTCTGAAACCATAGAGAAGGGAGTTCCATGTAGCTGTACAATAACATTACCGGAGAGTTGAACATACTGAGTACCACATATCATCTTTTCCAAACGACATGAGTCCACTAGCTCTTCCCGCCCACCGTAAACCATATAGAGTCAAACGCCGCAAAATCTACAAGGTAAGGTTGTCACCAATCCATGTCGATCATTACCAACTTTAACCCGCTGATATGCCAATCAACGAGAAACACAAGCTATCACAGTTCTTTTCATGCCTTCCCACTAAATATCTCATTCTGGTCTCAGTACCTCTTAGCATGTCTTGGGTGATCCGAACATATAACATTGTGGTTGTCCTTTACAGTCGACCTACTCAAGTCACATACGTTGGTACACCAAAACTCCTACTTCAATCTTAACTTCCCTTTTCCGATTTCAATGAAAATTCCAAGCTCTTACGTCATCATCATTAGCCTTAAGCTCTTTCACCCTCGGATCTTCTCACTGTGACATATGTAACACCCCGACTTTTATTAAGTCCTAATTAAGTGAGATTAAGGGTAATTGACCTTGGTTAGGATTTAATTCGGTTTGGGTGGATAAGTTTCTTCTAGTCAAACCCTTATGTGTGACGTGATTTAAGTGTGTATATATGTGTTCATTCTATGCTATGGGAATTACGTGTGTAAATTATATGTCATGATAATTATGTGTATTTATGTAGGTGTTCATTGTGTGTGGAAGAGTATGTTGAATGCATATATGAGTTTTAATTGGTATTTACATGATGCATGAGGTTAGGAATGATGATATAAAATATTTATATGAGTTACATGATGTTATTAGATAATGTTAGTGTTATATATTATTATTTGTTTTATTTTATTTTATTTTGTGTGCCTATGTGTGTATTTTAATTTATATTTAAATATTAGAAAAATTATATGAGTATTATAGTATTATTTGGGGGAACTTGGAGTGTTTTAGTAATTTAAGTGACGGTGGGCCCCACAATGACTCTTGACCTAGCCACTCCCTATATAAACACTAGTAACCCTCTCCAATTGAGAAAAACACTCTCCTCCTTCTTCTGAGCCGCCATAGCCATCTTTCTCTCAAGAGCTCCCTAAACCATTGATACTCCAAACCACGAAACACCCATCAAACCTCACCCAATCCAGAAAATAAATTCATATTCTTAACCCTCTCATCAAGCCGGAGCTTTCTACCGATTCTGTTTCTCCGTTAAGAGTCTTCGGCGTCACCGAACCGTTCGTGGGGCTAGAGAGAGAGGTTTCCAACGAGAGCAACGTCGGGAAAAAAAGGGTTTCTCTTTGCATTCTAGCATTTTGTCTTCAAGAGGTAGGGGTTAGGCATTCTATTTTCATGCATATTGATGATGATTTTATGAGATTAATGTGATGGTCGTTTTTCCCATTAGGGATTTTTGTGCCTTACTATTATTATTATTATTATTATGATACACATGACATATATATATATATATACCTTTGGCGTGAGCGCTATTCCTTCATTCCTAGCGGCGTGAACGTGAGTTAGCATTATTTATATATATATATATATAAATAAATAAAAAATAGTTTACTAGTATATGTATATTACTATTACATATTATTTTTACATAAATTTATACCTATTAGCATGTATATTAGTTAATAATAGGTAGATAACATGTAGAAATAATAATGATAATAATAATAATAATAATAAAAGAATAATACAGTAAGAACAACAACATGTATAATATATGATATGTAATGATAATAGTAATAGTAACAATAATAGTATAGAAGACAAGATTGGTGATGAATAAAATATAAGAGTTTACAAGATACTTAAGGGTAGAGTAAAAAGTACAAGTAAAACTAGAATAAAGTATAAGTATGAAATAATAATAAAATAAATGAGATCATATGACATGAAAGGTATAGAAGCACTGAGAATAATATTTATAAGTAGTTGTATATCATGTTTATTTGATAAGGAGTGATATTTATTTATTCTCCATGATGTCAGAGTAAGTAAGTGAATGTGCTATGTTTATTCCATGATGTTAAAGAGTATAAATTGACATGTTTTTACCCTTTTATGTACCCTAATGCGTTCGACAACTAGTATGGATGATATATATGAGTTAATTATGGATTGTATGCAAGATTATATGTTGTTTGGATAATGATGTGTGGATATGTTATGTTTATATGAGTTATATGATGATAATGTATGTTATTGTGAATTATGTGATGAATGTATGTGTTATGTGTTATGTCTGAGACGTCACTGGGTGCCGCATGTATAATGATAAGACGTCACCGGGTGGCGCGTGGTTAATAAAGACGTCACTGGGTGGCGCAGAGATTACAGAGTAGCCTTCGGCTTGTGATTGAGAGGCTGTAGGAGGGGGTTGACATCCTCGGCGCTACAGGTCCTTCACTTGCAGTTGGTGAATATCCCCCTCTCCTCATTAGTTTAAGATGAGTTCATGCCTAGGGGTCGGTGCAGCGGAGTTTACAGGAGGGTGGACAGGCCATAAGAGATAAAAGTTATGAAAGTTTATTACAGTAAAGTTTGAGTAAACGTAGTATGATGTATGATTAAGTTTCCCTATATGATTAGATGGCACGTAGAGCACACACACGATTGACATGATTAAGTATGATGTATAAATGATGTAAAATGAACAAGAGGCACTTAGGTAAGTCGTTCCGGGAAAGATGGTTTTAGAACTTATAACTGAAATGGAATTCATTCATGCTACACCTATTTAATTAATAAACCCGGAGCGGATCCCCTACCGAGTTACTTCCCAGTACTCACCCCACGTTTTTCCCCCCATTTTAGATGATGAGATTCAGCATGATACAGGAGCGGATGAGGAGCCCACACAGCTTTAGTTTCATGGAGTTCTTTTCGTTTCTAGATTTATCAGTTTCTATTATTACGTTACGGATTACGTTTTCTTTTGGATGTTAGCATTTATTTGTATTTACTCTGAGTCCGGACCTATGTTAGCCGACAAATACTTATGTTGATGGATTGTATTAGTGGAGTCTTGTGAGTCTCGGTTTTGGGGTTCATGAGATTACACATATTATTATTATTCCCTGCTGTATGTTCTAGGAGACTATGATTTGTTATTTTATTATATTGAGGTTTATTCAGGATTATTAGCTTCCGCACCTATATACGTTGTATTATCTCGCAAGACCCTTATTTTCTATTCCGCAAACATTTATGAAAATTTCTCCCACGTATTTTCCGCGTATATATATTTTAAATATAAAGATAAAACATGATATTAGGAGGTAACCCTTATGAAATGGCCTAAAATGACTTAAGCATTAAGGGCTATCTAGTAGGGTGTTACATTTTGGTATCAGAGCAGGTCTATCCTACAGGGCTTGGGGTAATGGACCTGTTATGCTATTGTTGCATGTATGGTAGTTATATCATGCGTATGCCTCTTATGTGTAGTAGTTAGTTTCGAGGTGCATGATCGTTTAGCTTGACTGTTAGAGTAACTGTGCATACTTCGTATTGATATGGAGCTTGATCAACTCGATGTTGATTGTTTTGTGTGCATAGGGACATGGCACCTAGCAGACGTACTAGGAACGTTTCTTCCACCATGAAAGACCAAGGCGCTCCAGCAAGGACATCTCATGACAAGAAGCCCGTGATGCAGTGCAAGAGTCATCATAGGCAGCCTGATGGTTACAGTCAGGAAGAGGGTTATCAGCACCTACGAGTCTCTGGTTCCTGTGAGGTTAATTCCCTCATGTACGCCGGGTCCCCCGATCCGAGTGTGACTGTCAACTGGATCCTCAAGATGGAAGAAGTGGCTACAGATATGTCATATCCAGAAGAACAGAAGGTTACACATGCCGCCCTAATGCTAGTGGGTGAAGCTGGAGTTTGGTGGTCAGATGTATGCAGGGTCTTAGAGGTTGTCGGTACCTCCATTGGTTGGGAACAATTCAAGGTCCTCTTTCACGAGAAGTATCTTCCGGAATCAATCATGCACGCCAAGGAAAGGGAGTTCCTCACACTACAACAGGGTACGATGTCAGTCTCGGAGTATACTGGGAGGTTCAACGAGTTGATTAAGTTCTCCCGTTTTCCGTCGAGTGATTTGGTTGAGGCCACCAGATGCAGCAGGTACTTGTGTGGGTTGAGGCCTGAGTTACGGAGCATGGTGATTCCCTTGGAGATTCAGGAGTTCCCCGATTTGGTGGCAAGGTGTTGTGCTCTGGAGAGCGTCCTAGAAGTGATCAAGTACACCGAGACTGAAGAAGTGGTAGCAAGCGCAGACCCACTAGGCCAGAGTTCACAGTCTCGGCGCCAGCCCCGCACCCGTTTTCAGCCTTATGGTCAGTCACCAAGGACCAGGTCTCATCCTCGACCACCGCAGCAGCAGAAGCGCCCAGCCGTAGTAGCACCCCGGGCGTTACCCGCCTCACCACCTTGTGCCACGTGTGGAAAGCTTCACAATGGGGCGTGTCGCCTAGGTCAGAACGTTTGTTATCGCTGCAGCCAGTCAAGCCATTATGTCAGGGATTGCAAGTGGATGGGATTCCAACCTTCTTCCTCCTCTAGGCCACAACATCGGGGGCGCGTGTTCACAATAGGTGCAGAGAATGTGGAGCAGTCAGATGATCTCATCAGGGGTAAGCGTTTTTGTTTTTCTTATTTAATGTATCACGGTGATGACTAGCCTTAATCATCATTGTTTGGAAACCCATTTAGTGCGTGAGTACGGTGGGAATTGTGTGATGCATGTCTAGGCCTGACGCTAAGCTACTTGTAGTTTTGTTAGGGTCTAGTTGAGGTTAGTTAGGGATAGTCGACCTTAGCTAAGAGTTGACTGCCTTGGCTAGTTAACCATGGATGTTTACTCATCTCTGGTTGATCTTGGCCTCCATATGTTTTCCTGTGTGTTAATCACACCCTTGTTTTGTTTAGAAAACGAAGTAAAAAGTGTTTTCAAAAAGGGTTTTTCATGTTGGCTACAAGACCAGTTTTCAAACTTGTTTTTCGCCCTTGTTTTGGAAAGTATGTTTTGCGAAAATGGTTTCGATAAACGAGAGTGTTCTCGTCACGACCTCTTTCACAGCCACAATGGGATAACTCTTAGGAATGATCATGTCCCTCTAGTTGGACCCTCTTTCCTTTTAGGGATGCCTTACGCCCTCACATATATTGATAGATGTAAGCCTTTACACCTCTAGGTACCCCCTCTCGTACATTAAGACATATGAGCCCTTGCACCATTATTAGGTTCCCGTCGCTGCCAACTACCAATAATACTCCTTGATTGTGATACCCCGTATCATAGTACCCCTTAGAAAGTGCTTTAATATGGTCTAAGTATGTCTAAAAAGAGTTAGACATGATGTTAAAATGTGTAAAATGAAGAAAACACTGATGCTGTCAACAGGTGGCGGCTAGCGAGCAGATGATGGCGGCTAGCGAGCAGGTGCGCGCTAGTGAACAGATTATGGCCGCGAGCGAGCAGGTGCCCGCTAGCGAGCAGATTTTTGGCGGCTAGCGAGCAGTCAAGTCCCACATTGCTCAAAACAGCATTTCAGCTTCCCCCATCCCCCTGTATATATGAGTGGTTAGTATAGTGATAAGTGTGAAATTCTGTACACTTTTTACCTCTATACTTAATATATTTGTTCATGTTCTTGCTTCAATATCCATGCATTAGATAGTTTTAATCATATTTCCACTTTGAACACATCAAGAGCTCGCTAGCGCCTGACTTTAACGCGCTAGCGCGTGTCTGGTCGCTAGCGACCAGTATCGCAGAAAACAGCAGCAATTAGTGGAGCTGTCATTTTCAAGTTTGGCTCTTCTGATCCTTCCAACCCGTGATCCCTTAATACAAGGGAGCTCCAGGAGCTTGTCTGAAATAATTCTAGCCTCCCCAATCATTCTGATATCAATAGTGTAGTGAGAGAAGCTCTCACCTCTCTCTAGAATTCCAAGAACACTTCCAACCTTCTTCCATACTCAACCTCCATTCTGATCTTTCTTGCACGAATTCTTCTGGTATTGTTGTTGTAATTTAAGTTATGGAAGAGTAAACTTTTCAGTTCTGGTGTTTGTAATTGAATTCTTGCATGATGGAGTCTTGAGATAAATAAAATTCATGTGTTCTTCATGTATGAACTTGAGTTCTTGTACTTTGGTTTTAATCCATTTATGTTGAGGATGATTTTCTGATATATGGTGGATGATCAGAATGTGTATGATTCAAGGTTTATTGATTTGTGCATGTTTTGATTTGTTTAATTGAGGAGTTAATGAATTGGTTTATGAATTAAAAACTTGACTAAACAACTCCTTTGTATGAGATTAATTCTTGGTAAAGATTAAGTTGAATTCACTAATAAGATCAGATTATACATGGTTTAATGTGTAAAATGGTTAGTTCAGTGGTTAAAAGTGAGTAATATGTTTGTATGATCACCTTTAATCAAGAGCATAATGATAAAAGTGAACTAAACACTCTTGTTTCATGCATGTTTCATGGTTTTTATGAGTCAATGATGGATGAATTTATGCAAGTCTTCTTTATAAACACTAGAACACCTTTGTAATTGAAATTTCCAGCACCTTTAATTTGTATGCTTACACAAAAATCCCCTTCAAAATTAACAAGAATTACTAGTAGTTTCCTCAAGAGACGACTTTGGGTTAGTTTACCGCTATCTCGTGTGTAAGCTAAATCGAACCTTTGTTTTCCCGTTGAACAAATTATTTACTAAATTGATCGGAACTTGGAGAAGTAACGACACTCCGGGTTGTTGCGCATCAATTTTTGGCGCCGTTGCCGGGGAAACGGCTAGTAATTTTTGTGACTCTTGTAAAATTGTGAATATTGTGCATATTGCTGTCCTATGTTGTTAAAAATTGAAAACACAAAAATATTTTGAATTTAATTTGCTGATTTATGTATCTATATGTTTAAGTATGCTATTTATGTTGGATGACTCGATCTCAACCTGATTCAACCTTGGCACGATTTGATCCGGAAATTGAAAGAACTTTTAAGAAGGTTAAGACGTGCAAGGAAATCGGGTAGTGAAATTGAGGATCTAATTGATAATATTCTGATTTTTCCTTGAACATTCTGATTTGTGCGTTAGTGTTTCAGGTTTTTCCAATCACAGTATGGCGGATAGACCACCAACTCTAAGAGAACTTGCTGCCCCAGATTTTACTCACCAACCTTTGGGGATTGTTTACCCAAATCTTGACGTAGGCTTCGAGCTTAAGGGAGCATTAATCCATTGGCTTCCTAAGTTTAATGGCCTAGCCGGAGAAGACCCACACCAACACTTAAAGGAATTCCACATAGTGTGTGCCACTCTCCGCCCTCAAGGTATAGATGAGGACCACGTGATGTTGAGAGCATTCCCGTTCTCTCTTGAAGGTTCGACAAAACAATGGCTACTCAATCTTCCCAATGGTGCAGTGACGTCGTGGATGGACATGAAGAGAACATTTTTAGAGAAATTCTTTCCCGCTTCACGTTCAGCCTCCATTCGGAAAGAGATCAGCAGCATTCGGCAACACCAAGGCGAGTCTTTGTACGAGTATTGGGAGCGTTTTAAACTCCTAGTTGCTAGCTGCCCCACACATCAAATTCCGGAACAACTCTTGCTCCAATATTTCTATGAAGGTCTCTTAGCACCGGATAGAGTAAGCATTGATGCCGCAAGTGGCGGTGCTCTCATGAACAAAACACCCGCCGAAGCAAAGGAATTGATAGAGACCATGGCATCAAACTCTCAGCAATTCGGCACAAGGAGTTCAGTGCCAACAAGAAGTGTGAATGAAGTAGAAACCCCTCATGGTGAAGGAAAAACACTTGCCAATAAATTGGAGGAATTTTGGTTGTCATGAAGCAATTGGTGGTGAATCAACAAAGCCACAATCATCAACAACAATAGTAGCTCAACTAGAGTGTGGCATTTGTGCCGGTGAAATCACACCGACTCTTGTCCGATACTTTTAGATGAGAATGCCACAGTGGCAGCCACTATGCCATACCAACCAAGATCCAATTTCCAACAAAATCTAGGAAACAACCAATTCCCATTTGGCAACACATACAATCCATCTTGGAGAAATCATCCCAATCTAAGATGGGGAAATCAGAATGTTAACCAAAACAACCCACAAAATCCACCACTATACCACTCTCAAAACTCACAACAAAGATACCAACCACCTCATCAAAGGCAAAACATAAACCAACCACACACACAACAATCTCAACCACAACCTTTACCACCACAAAACCCTCGACAAACATCAGCCCATGAATCCAATGAAGGTACCATGATGCAACAATTGATGAAGATGATGATGGAGCAACAACAAGAAAATGCTATTTTTCGGCAAGATATACAAAGGAAAATGGCACAATTGGAAGCATCTCAAGCTTCTTCATCAAATCAGCAAGGAAGTCAACAAATCCCCTCTCAAACCATTCCTAATCCAAAGGGGAATGTCAGTGCAATCACTCTGAAGTCGGGAAAAGTACTTCCGGAGCCCGAGTTACCTCATGAAGATGATGTTGTGGTGGAAGGTGAAAAAGAAAAACAGAATGAAAAGAATGAAGGAATGGAAAATTTTAGTAAAGAAAGAGGAAAAGAAAAGATGATAGAAGAAAAAGAATCAATCACTTTGCCATTCCCTCAAAGAGCCCCACCATCAAAGAAGCAAGGCAAAGAAGACTTTGACAAAGAACTACTTGAAACTTTCAAAAAGGTGGAAGTTAATATCCCACTTTTAGAAGCCATCAAGCAAGTCCCTAAATATGCCAAGTTTCTGAAGGATCTCTGTACTCATAAAAGGAAGTTGAAGGGCAATGAAAAATCCAAAAGTGAAGCAAATGTGTCTGTGATCGCAGCACCCTAGTTGCCCCAGAAATTCAGTGATCCGGGCTCATTTTCAATCCCGTGCATGGTTGGACAAACTTTTATTAAAGATGCACTTGTTGACCTTGGGGCTGGTATCAATGTGATGCCGAAGGCAATCTACAAGACCCTTAATTGTGGAGAGCTAAAGCCGACGGAGCTCATTCTTCAATTTGCAAACCGGAGCATTCAACGCCCGGAGGGACTCTTGGAAGTTGTATTGGTAAAAGTGAATGACTTAATTTTCCCTGTTGATTTTTATGTACTGGACACACATGATGATAGCATTCCATGGGACCAGCACACACTCATTCTTGGCCGACCATTTTTGAAAACTGCAAGAGCCAAGGTTGACGTGTATGCTGGTACCTTAGATATCGAATGTGGGGACCTCAAGGCAAAGTTTTGTTTGAAAAATGCTTTAAAACATCTCTCTGAAGCTCATTCAGTTTTCTCATGTGATATTTTGGAAGATTTGATTGAGGATGAGGTAGAGGGATGGTTTAGGCAAATTGGACTTGAATTTGGAGGAAATCAATGGGAAAATTTTGAATCAAATGCCAATTGTTCTCAATTATGTGAGGATGATGTGGATGATGATGAAATAGGCTTGTTTGAACATATTTTGAATGATTCTGAACTGGAAATGCAAGTACCTAATCATCCACAACAACTGAGCATAAATGAAGAAAATGTAGAATTTTCTGATCTGCAGAATTTTAATTCGCTAGCGGCTGATTCTTGCCCGCTAGCGAGTAACACGTCGCCAGCGCCTAAGTTGTGGCCGCTAGCGACTAGTCTGCATAAAACTTGTACGCTAGCGCCTGATTTCCAGCCGCTAGCGAGCAAGCTGACAGCAGCTGCAGTTTTGCAGCAACAACCTGATTTTGATGAAAACACTTTTTCTGTCCCCAACCTTTTAAAAAATGCTTCTTCTGAACATATTGGGGATGTTGGAACAAAAATTGAACTGAAAAATCTTCCTGATCATTTGAAGTATGCTTTTTTAGGGGAATTTTAAACACTCCCTGTGATCATTGCCAATGGACTTACTATTGAAAATGAAGTGAAACTCTTGAATGTTTTGAAAGAACACAAAAGAGCCATTGGCTAGTCACTTTCTGATCTGGTTGGTATTAGCCCGTCCATTTGTACACATAGAATTTTTACTGAGGAAGGGGCTAAACCAATTAGGCAACCACAACGGAGGATGAATCCTCTCATTCTTGATGTTGTAAAGAAAGAGATTTCAAAATTGCTGAATGCGGGAATTATCTACCCTATCTCTGATAGTGAGTGGGTGAGCCCCGTACAAGTTGTTCCTAAAAAGTCTGGAATTATAGTTATCAAGAATGAGAATAATGAACAAATTCCCACAAGAGTGCAAAATTCATGGAGAGTGTGTATTGACTACCGAAAATTGAACAGTGTAACTAGAAAGGATCATTTTCCATTACCTTTTATTGATCAAATGCTAGAAAAATTGGCCGGTCAAACACACTATTGTTTTCTGGATGGTTTTTCAGGATACTTTCAGATTCATATAGCACCGGAAGACCAGGAAAAAACCACTTTCACTTGTCCTTTTGGCACCTATGCCTATCGTAGGATGCCTTTTGGGCTATGCAATGCACCTGGTACCTTCCAGCGCTGTATGATGAGCATATTCTCTGAATTCTTGGATAAATGTCTAGAAGTTTTCATGGATGATTTCACAGTTTATGGATCCTTATTTGATGGTTGCTTACAAAACCTGTCCAAAATCTTGAAGCAATGTATCAAAACCAACCTTGTTTTAAACTTTGAGAAATGTCATTTCATGGTAGAAAAAGGTGTGGTTTTGGGACATATTGTTTCAAAGCACGGGATTGCTGTGGATCCGGCCAAAATAGATGTGATTTCTTCTCTGCCTTACCCCGCCACTGTGCGGGAGATTCGGTCTTTTCTTGGCCATGCAGGTTTTTACAGACGGTTCATCCAAGATTTTAGCAAAGTTGCGAATCCCTTGACCAAGTTACTTCAAAAAGACATTGAATTCAGATTTGATGAGAATTGCAAACAAGCTTTTGATGCATTGAAGGAGAAACTTACCTCTGCACCCATAGTGAAACCTCCAAACTGGGAGTTACCATTTGAACTGATGTGTGATGCCTCCAATCATGCTGTTGGAGCGGCATTAGCCCAGAGATCAGGTAAGATTCCTCACATCATCTCTTATGCATTGAAAACATTGGATCCAGCCCACACCAACTATACTACCACCGAAAAAGAGCTTTTAGCAATTGTTTTTGCATTGGAAAAGTTTTGATCTTATTTGCTTGGTACTAAAGTGGTAGTATACATGGATCATGCTGCACTAAAATATCTTTTGAAAAAGGCCGATGCAAAACCCCGTTTGATACGGTGGATGTTATTGTTGCAAGAGTTTGATTTGCAGATTAAAGACAGAAGTGGCAGCCATAATGTTGTAGCAGATCACTTAAGTCGGTTAGAACATCTCCAAGATGATTCTACCCCTCTTAACGATGTTTTTCCTGATGAACAAATTCTAAGTGTTAAAACTATTACACCGTGGTTTGCAGACATCGTTAATTATTTGGTTGCTAAGGTCATTCCAACACATTTTTCAAAAGCACAGGTTGCAAAGCTCAAAAGTGATTCAAAATATTATGTGTGGGATGATCCTTACTTGTGGAAACATTGTAGTGACAAAATAATTAGGCGATGCATACCTGAGACTGAGATTGATTCTGTTTTGAAGTTGTGTCACTCATATGCCTGTGGTGGACACTTTGGACCAAATCGAACTGCAAGAAAAGTGCTTGATTGTGGTCTATACTGGCCCACCTTGTTCAAAGACTCTTACAACTTCTGCAAGGCTTGTGAACAATGTCAGCGATCTGGGAGGATCTCAAGAAGACATGAAATGCCTCAACAACCAATTCTGTTTTGTGAAGTATTTGATGTATGGGGTATTGATTTTATGGGACCTTTTCCAGCTTCGGCTGGCTGTTTGTATATATTATTAGCTGTAGATTATGTTTCCAAGTGGGTTGAAGCAATCCCCACTAGAACTAATGATGCATCTGTTGTGTGTGCTTTTGTAAAGTCAAATATATTTTGTCGATTTGGTATCCTTAGAGCCATAATAAGTGATTAGGGTACTCACTTCCTGAACCGAACCTTTGCGGCTTTGCTTCGTAAGTATGGGGTAATGCATAAGGTGTTAACACCTTATCACCCTCAGACCAACGGGAAAGATGAAATATCTAACCGAGAAATAAAAATGATTTTGGAAAAAATGGTTGGACCCTCGCGAAAGGAATGGAGTACCAGGTTATCAGACGCACTGTGGGCTTACAGGACAGCTTACAAAACTCCGATCGGGATGAGTCCATTTCGATTGGTGTATGGTAAAGCGTGTCATTTACCTGTGGAACTTGAACACAGAGCGTACTGGCTGTTAAACAATGCAATATGGATCTAGGAATATCAGGCAAAGAAAGAAAATTACAATTGCAGGAACTGGAAGAGCTGAGATCTGAAGCTTATGAGAATTCCAGATTGTACAAGGAAAAGACCAAGGCCTTTCATGATCAAAATATCTTACGAAAGGACTTCAAGGAAGGACAACAAGTTTTATTGTACAATTCCAGATTCCGCTGGACAGCAGGGAAGCTGAGATCCCGCTGGGAAGGTCCATATACGGTAAAACAGGTGTTTCCCCATGGTGCTGTAGAAATCCAAAACCAACAGGGACACACATTCAAAGTAAATGGACACAGGCTGAAGCAATTCCTGGGAAGTCTAGTACCAGAGGAAACAGTTGATGGGGCGAATGTTGCAGCTCCACAGTATCAATAATCAGATGCACACCGTCCAACTTAAGGACGTAAAATAAAAGTGCTTGGTGGGAGACAACCCACTTGTAAGTACTTCTTTCATTTTAGTAGATAAAAATAAAAATTATAAATATATATAAATTTAACTAAAATAATAGTAATAATAATAATAATAATAAAATATAATAAAAATAAAAATAAGATAATAATAGTGATAATAATAATAAATAATTAATTAAATAAATAAATAAAAGAAGGAATGAAAATGAAATATAAAGAAAATAATAATAATAATAATTGTTATAATAATAATAATAATAATAAATTTAATTTATAAAAAAAAAATTTAAAATTAGTAAATAAAAAAAACAATATAAATAATAAAAAATAAAAATAAAAATATACATATAATAATGATAGTAAATAAATAAATAATAATAAAAATATTAATAAGAATAATAATTAAAAAAATAATAATAATACAATAATAATAATAATAATGAAAAAAAATATATATATATATATACGTAAATAAATAATAATAATAATAAAGAAAAAATATATATATTAATAATAATAATAATTAAATAGATAATATATATATATATAATAATTAAATTCAAAAACAGAGAGGCGCGCTCAGTTAAACGCACCGTTTCACTTGATGGTCGCTAGCGACCATTATCAACGCGCTAGCGGATACATGGTCGCTAGCGTCTGTGAGTCACGCGCTAGCGACCATATCGCGATTAAACATCGCAGAGCCTACCTTTCGCCTCATTCTGCACACTCCCTCTCTCTCTCTAACTCACTCCTTCTCTCTCTAAACCCTAACCCTCCACCGCCGCGCCAACCACCAACTGACCGCCGCACCAGCGCCGTGAGCCGCCGGCCTCACCACCCTCTTCTCCTTCTCTTCCCGACTCTCTCTCTCCATCTCAAACACTCTAAAAACACAAAAACCAAACCCTAACCACCGCGAACCGCCGCACCAGAGCCGCCACGGCACCTCAACCACCACCCCCATCCTAAACATCTCACACCCACCTTACACTACACCAATCCACTCTCTCTTCTCACATTCAACTCAAAAAACCCAAAAACACCCAAACCTCCAACTCCCACCACCACTGGCCGCCGCGAACAGCCGGCCACCACCATAAAATTTCTTCTCTCAATAAATTCTGACCTAATTTCAGTAAGTCTTCCATAATCAGATTTATTTTGATTAATTTTGTTGCAATTTTTATTGATTATATTAGGAATTGTGATGTTTTGATTTATGTAATTTTAAATAGGATTGTTCTTTTTGATGATTAATTCTGGATTGATTTGTGTTTTAGTGATGTAATCTTAGTTTACTGATTGAAGATTTAGTGTTCTAGGGTGTATATTAGTTGCAGATTGAAGTTTGCTGATGTGTATCTTTGTGAATTAGCTTATGAGTTACTGTAATTTATTTATACATTGTGAATTCCTGATATAAGTTGAAGTTGCTGAGAATACATAATAGTAGGTTGTATAGTTGTTTTGTGTGAAAATCTGTTGGTTTGGTTGTTGTATATGAACTTAGAGTAAGTTACATTGGAGTTGATATGTTGATTATGTATATTAGGTATATTATGCCAAATTTGTTATTAATAACTAGGGATATGTTTATACTTAGGATTGTGCTATATATAGTGAAAATGTGCTTATACGTTTAAATGTGTTTATGTTAATTTTCTTATGTGTTTACATGAAAGTTTTAATGCTATTATGTAACTTGTATATAAGTGTGTATTGATGAATAAGTTATATATATCCTATATGTATATTCCATTAGGCATTTAAGTATGTAAATGTTAGTATGTTGTGATATTTTGCATGTTTTGTAATATGTGATTGTGTATAAGTTCAATAGGAAAATTGTTGTTATGAATGTGAATATGCTAGTGATGTTGTAAATAAAGTACTTGTTTAGTTAATATTCTTAATTAGAAAGTGGTTCTCATATCTTAGAACTTCTAATGAATTATGCAGATGGCACCGAAGAGGAGCTCGAAAGGGAAAGCTCCGGCATTTACTGATGATCAACTTGAGGGTCCAGCCAATGACCAATGCTTTGAGACCCTCGGATGCGAGCAAATATATGAGGAACGCTTCCGTGGAAGGTCGTGCATCCAGGAGTCCCAACTCAGATACAGGAACTCCCCAAAGGGGGTACTTGACGGGGTAGTCGGTGCTATGCTGAGCCGACAATGGGGGTTCATGCTAGAGAACCCCACGCTAGCCAATTGTAGCATTGTGCGTGAATTCTACGCAAATATAAGAAACCGCAATGCTCCAGTTGTCTACGTGAGGGGGATCCAAGTACCTATAGACATCCGTACGATTGCGACGACCCTCCATATTCCTGTGATCGAAGATGCAGTGGTAGACTTTGCTGAGTTGATGGCAAATCAGAGCCTAGAGCAATTGGATATGATGTAGGCGGTCATTGCTGCTCCAGACACTCCTTGGGCTTATGGTACCGATGGGCGCCCTCGCCCCATTCTCTCTGGATACCTCACTACAGAGGCGAGGGCATGGATGTTTGCCCTAAACACCTATGTCCGACCTACTGGCCACCATTCGGACGTGACCATAGATCAGATCATCCTCCTTTATGCCTGTGTTACAGGTAGACCCCTCTGCCTAGCCTCCTACATCCACCACATGATGGGTGAGATGAGGGCAACCGCTAAAAACACTACGCTGCCCTATCCTGGCATGATCACACAGTTGGCAAGAGCTGTTCATGTGCCAGAGCTTCCTGATGTCGACCGCCAACTATCCATTGACAAAGTTGATCTCACTAAGATCAACAACCTCAGGGCGGGGAGCAGCAACAAGAAGAAACGAGTTTCTGAGGCACCTATTGATGCTCCGGACATCAGCACACGTCCTAGTACTGCCTCGTCGCAGGGAGGGATGGATACTCCAGCCACACACCAGGATATAGAGAATCTCCGCAAGGAGATTGATGATGATCGCGTGGCACAGCGGAGAGCCAGGAAGAAGATGCTTAGGTCGCTGAAGGCGTACACTGCGATGATGATTCGTGAGTCCGAGGAGCGGATGCTGAGGAAGATTGCGCAGTATTTCAGGAGCTCGAGTCAGCCGCAGGCCCCTGAGCCAGCACCACAGGAGGAGGATGATGACGAGGATGATGATGAGGAGGAGGAGGAGGAGGATGGTGACGGTGACGACGAGGAGACCGAGACTGACGACGATTAGTGCTCTATGTCGCCATCACCAAACTACTTTCTTATTTGTGATTATTATCTTACTTTCAGTACTTTGTTTATACTTTTGGAATTGTATGTTTGATATATTGTTTATTATGTTGATACTTTAGTACTTCACTACTATTTCTAGTGTTATTACTACTGGTTCCGTTGTCCTCATATGTTTTGCTTATTCTGCTTTGAACTCTTTCGGTTGAATCATAAGTTTGTTTTGGATTGAGTCACAATGATTTGCACCATTGATCTCTTTGCTTTACTTTGTAAATATATTTATACATGTATAGACAGGACCACATGTGTACAGGTTTTACACGAATTACCATTGTGCGCTTTTGAGCCACAATAGGGTGAACGCTTTGTTGAATCACCCATTCTTTCTTGTGTGAATTAGTGATTGTTTTCTAGAACTTGCATTTATTCTGTTTTGAAACAGGTTGCTTTGAGTACACAGTTAATATGATGGAGGCATTTTTGTTGTTATTTTAGCTACTAGCCATATAGACAACCATGTTCATATAATCCATTGATTAACCCCCCTTGAGCCTTTTACCCTTTATTTGTTAAGCAAAATACAACCCTAAGCGAAAAACAATTAAATTTAACCATTTCTGGACTTAGGAAAGTTATTGCTGCATTACGAAAGGTTCATTGACACAATTATGCATGAGGACATGCATTAATTTAAGTGTGGGGGAGGGGACTAATTTTCATTGGTTTTGTGTATGGTTACATCATAATAGTAATAATTTGTTTTATTTTAATTCTTTATTTTTGTATTTTCACATTTATGTACAAAATTTTCATTGCAAATTATTCTTTTTTTTTTAGATTATGTATAGTAAATACAAAAATAATAATAATAAAAATAAAAATAAAATAAAAAAAAGAAGAAAAAAGAAAATATTTATATATATATCGTATAGTTAGTACGAGGTACACATACATAAATTTTGATGATTCAGGATAGTTTTAGGCATTGGAAAAGTGTTGCATCATAGTGTTTTATTTTTATATTAATTTAGCATACATTAACTTTTCTTTGTCTGGAAATCAAGCTTACATATTCCACACTATCCTACCTTCACCCAAACCCCGTTACAACCATATTAAAGCCCTCTTGATGATTGTGTACAATTAGAGGACCAATGGAGAATTTAGAATTAGTGCAAGCTTATGGTAAAACAATTTTTAGGTTAATCTGAGTGTAAATATTAAACCTAAACACTGGAGAGATTTGAGTGTATACACATACCTGAGAGGTTTTCTTGTAAAAATCTTTGTTTGATGTGGTCAACTCTTAACATGTATTATTTGTGAATATATGTATTATAACATCGAATTAGTGGTGCATTTCATCGATTCTCTGAATACTTATGATTTATTTTGTAAATATTGTTTTCTTTTGTGTACATAAATAAATTTAGATGATTGAAAATAATATAATGTGTATATATATATATTAACAATAAAATCAATATGTTCTTGGACGTTGCATTGCTTTGAATTGCATGAGGACATGCAATTAGATAAGTGTGGGGGAATTGATAAGTGTGAAATTCTGTACACTTTTTACCTCTATACTTAATATATTTGTTCATGTTCTTGCTTCAATATCCATGCATTAGATAGTTTTAATTATATTTCCACTTTGAACACATTGTAAATAAATTGTATATAATGCTTGAAATAAGTGTTAATTTTGGTTTTGTAAAATATTAAATAAAAGTTGTTGTGTTTTTAATTTCAGGGACCAATTTGGTAGAAGAATAAGCATGGAAGCAAAGAACACTTAGAAAAATTCTGTCCAGGAACGCACTGGCCGCTAGCGCCCAATTGTTACCCGCTAGCGCCCATGTTCCAACCGCTAGCGGCCAACAAGGATCAAAGGCCCAACCCGCGTCGCTTCTCGGCCCAATCTCCCCTGAGCCCATCAAGAGCTCGCTAGCGCCTGACTTTAACGCGCTAGCGCGTGTCTGGTCGCTAGCGAGGGTATCTGGCCGCTAGCGACCAGTATCGCAGAAAAACAGCAGCAATTAGTGGATCTGTCATTTTCAAGTTTGGCTCTTCTGATCCTTCCAACCCGTGATCCCTTGATACAAGGGAGCTCCAGGAGCTTGTGTGCAATCATTCTAGCCTCCCCAATCATTATGATATCAATAGTGTAGTGAGAGAAGCTCTCAGCTCTCTCTAGAATTCCAAGAACACTTCCAACCTTCTTCCATACTCAACCTCCATTATGATCTTTCTTGCACGAATTCTTCTGGTATTGTTGTTGTAATTTAAGTTATGGAAGAGTAAACTTTTCAGTTCTGGTGTTTGTAATTGAATTCTTGCATGATGGAGTCTTGAGATAAATAAAATTCATGTGTTCTTCATGTATGAACTTGAGTTATTGTACTTTGGTTTTAATCCATTTATGTTGAGGATGATTTTCTGATATATGGTGGATGATCATAATGTGTATGATTCAAGGTTTATTGATTGTGCATGTTTTGATTGTTTAATTGAGGAGTTAATGAATTGGTTTATGAATTAACAACTGACTAAACAACTCCTTTGTATGAGATTAATTCTTGGTAAAGATTAAGTTGAATTCACTAATAAGATCAGATTATACATGGTTTAATGTGTAAAATGGTTAGTTCAGTGGTTAAAAGTGAGTAATATGTTTGTATGATCACCTTTAATCAAGAGCATAATGATAAAAGTGAACTAAACACTCTTGTTTCATGCATGTTTCATGGTTTTTACGAGTCAATGATGGATGAATTCATGCAAGTCTTCTTTATAAACACTAGAACACCTTTGTAATTGAAATTTCCAGCACCTTTAATTTGTATGCTTACAAAAAAATCCCCTTCAAAATTAACAAGAATTAGTAGTAGTTTCCTCAAGAGACGACTTTGGGTTAGTTTACCGCTATCTCGTGTGTAAGCTAAATCAAACCTTTGTTTTCCCGTTGAACAAATTAGTTACTAAATTGATCGGAACTTGGAGAAGTAACGACACTCCGGGTTGTTGCGCATCATATAGCTTTTCCCTCACACCTCATACTCCCGCCTTATCAAAGCAGTGCTTTGGCCGTCCTTTATATTAAGAGGAACTCTGGTGGAGTGTGGGTCTGACTCCTGGGGGATATTTCGGTCCGAGCAAATTCCCGACGGTGAGTGAAAAGACGTTTTTGCCCCTGTCAGCGTGCTAGTCGCTAGCGAGCTGTGAGTGGTCGCTGGCGAGCGTGCCATCACTAGCGAGAAGGTATTACTCGCTAGCGGAGGTTCAGTGCGCAACCTAGTTCAAGTTTTGGTTTTCTTTTCTGCGGTCTTGATGGGTCTTTTGCACGCCAGGTGCAAACGCGGTGCCGATAGCTGGAACCGGAGCTAGCGGTGCCTTCCAGTCTCAGGACTTTCCAGGTGAGTGGAGGTTTTAGGGTTGATGTGCCGTGGCTGCCACATAGTAGCATTTGTATATGTTTATATGTTTATATGTTTATGTTTATGTTTATTTTATATGTTTATATGTTTATATTTATGTTTATAGTTATATTTTTATGTTTATGTTTATATGCTTAGGTAAATAATATGATAGATAGATAACATGCTTAGGTAGTTAATATAATAGGTCTATAACATGCTTAGGTAGATGATATGATTAGGAAAATAACCTGCTTAGATGGATCACATGCATCACCTAGTAAGATAATATAACATAGTAACATAGCATAACCTAGCAAGATAACCTCACGTGATAAGATAACATGACATGGTAAGATAACATGATAAGATAATATAATCTAGTAATTAATATGATCTAGAAATTAATATCAAATAATTAATACCACTTAGTGAGTTAATTATAACATAATAATTAATATAACCTAGTGAGATAATGTAACCTAGTAAAACACCATAACCTATTAGGATAATATAACATAATAAGATAACGTAACTCATTAAGATAATATAACTTAGTAGAATAACGTGACCTACTAAGATAGTAAGCCCTAGTAAGATAACACGTCTCAGACAGATAATATACCTTTAGACAAATAATATACCTTAGACAGATAATATCCCTTAGAAAGATAATAAACCTTAGTAAGATAACGTACCTTAGTAGAAATGTTCCCTAAAGGAAAACAGGTCTTAATAGAGAATATGCTCAGATAGATGAGTTCACTAATAGACAACATAACAGGAAAGAGTGAATGGCTTCTAGGTCCCTTTGTATTGACGTTACATCATTATGATGATATGCGTTATGACTATATTTATTATATGCGTTATGAATATTCCTATAAGCTTGAATGATTTATGCTATGCTATGTTATGCTATGATATGAAACATGTTAGAACCCTATGATTTATGATCAGAATGATAACATGCAGTGTATGAGTAGAATGGTTGTAGAATTGTGTGATGACTGTTTACGTAGTTTGCGAACCGTCGTAGTATGTATATCAACGCTATAGCCCGGATGCAGCTCCTGGTCGAGTTTAGCCGTGACATACCACCACGAAGCGCCTCGAGTCCCACCCCAGATACAGATACAGTATGACTGGCTTCACCTGCGTGGTTGTAGAGGTCCAGATCACAGGGCGGCTCGTGTTCCGTCATATGACTGCACCTTCGTGGTAGCGAGTAACAGTTATAAGTTACAGCAGGGCGGCTCGTGTTCCGTCATTTATCAGTTATCAGTTTAGCATGGGGGCTCGAGTGCGGATATCTCCGGCGGTACGCGTCCGTCGTCAGAGAAGTGCAGCTATGTAGATAGGACAAGTATATGTGATTGATAACATGACAGTATGTGTTGCATGACATGCATGATACCCCATCACTGAGCTTGCGACTCACTCCCCGCATTTTGTTTCAGAGTTTGATCAAGAGGCAGACGAGGAACCGTTGACCCAGCAGAGGTCGGTTGCAGTTGATTTCCTTGGTGAGCTCCGCATTTTCCGTGGAGTCTTAGCAGTCTATGTTTAGTTTATGTCTAGTTTATATTTCACAGTCAAATCAATCATGTATAGTTTTGCTCCAGACTTTAGAGGTAGGATTCCCTTATCAGTCAAGTTATGTTTCAGTATACTGAACTAGTATGTATGTTTCAGATTAATACAGTTATATATATGATATATGATTATCAGTTAAATAGTTATTTCAGTTATGTCGGTTATTCAGTTTATTTAATGGTTTATGCATGTTGTTTAGCCCTTAAGTTATGCCCTAGTAGCGTGTTCGTTGGGATAGAGCCCTTCGCACGGACACCCATCAGTAGCGGGGTGTTACAGTTGGTATCAGAGCCCATAGGTGTCCCCCTAGAGTCTGGAGCTAGGAATCTTAAGTGTCACGGCAACCATGCTAATGGAAGCGTGCCCATTGCCATGGAATGTAGTGTCACGAGAGGTTTATATAAAGTAAAATCAGATAGGTTCTTAGTAGTCAGAGTCTTCTTTGAAATCCTTTTTCTGATATGTCTTATGGTTTGATCTCGCCAGGATCATGATTCCTCGTCATCGCTCTTCTCCTTCTTCCGGTTCCCGCTGCGGAGATAGGCGCATGCGAGACGCCATCTCCGATCTAGCAGAGATAGTAGCTCTCCAGGCACAGCAGACCATGTTGGCACAGCAAGCTCCTCAGCCACACCAGGATGTGTTGGCTCAGCAGGTCGCACATGCACAGCAGACCGTTCAGGTCCAGCATGAGGCCCCACGGCGGACGTCGGAGGAGTTTGCTCGTGAGTCCAGGGAGAGGTTCGTCCCCACTAGCCTTCAAGACAAAGCATTGCAGACTTTCTTGAGCTTAAGGATGACCAGAGCCACGACAGTTTCCGAGTACGAGGTGGAGTTCACTCGACTCGCCGGGGTCATTCAGTTCCCTATGACCCCGAACGAGAGGGTGAGACGTTTCATCCAGGGTCTTCCAAGCCAGTACAGATTCGCTCTGAGGAGTTACCAGACATCCGAGAGGTATGCAGAGGTTCGGAATGCTGCCCTTTCATGTGAGACGATGAGTATGTATGCTCAGGCCAGAGGAAAGAAGAAAGCTAGGCACACAGGTTCATTCTCGGGCGGAGTAGCCCAAGCTCGTAGTCAGCATCAGCAACAGCCTAAGGAGTTTCAGCCAGTTAGGGCCACCTCCTCAGCGCCCGCCCCGGTTCGCCCCGCAGTTTCACAGAGTCAAAGACAGAGTAAGATCAGTCAGCCCATAACATCACGTCAGCAGGAAGGGACAGTCCCCTCCCGCCCGCAATGCCAGACTTGCAGTAAGTTTCACGTTGGGGTTTGCCGCAAGGGAATCAGAGGATGCTATTGTTGTGGCCAAGAGGGCCACAGGTTCATAGACTGCCCAGTCAGACAGCCAGCACCTAGCGAGGCCTCAGAGCAGATGACCGCCCCAATGGTTCAGCCAGCTCAGACCCAGACCCGTTTCTTTGCACCGGTCGGTAGAGGTGGTAGCGACGGAAGATCAGAAAACAGGGGACCCGATAGTAGAGGACCCTGAAGTACAGGCTCCGACGCAAGAGGACAGCCTCGTCGCCTTGCGCTTACACGTCAGGAAGCTCCAGCAGTCAACCCCAATCTCTTAGGTAATGTTTTGATTAAAGATTGCGAAGCCCTAGCCTGGGTAATCCCTGGCAGCAGTTATGCGTATGTCAGCTTTATGTTAAGATGGAATTTGGGGACCAAATTCTTAAAAGGAAGGGAGATTGTGATACCCCGTATCATAGTACCCCTTAGAAAGTGCTTTAATATGGTCTAAGTATGTCTAAAAAGAGTTAGAAATGATGTTAAAACGTGTAAAATAAAGAAAGCACTGATGCTGTAAACAGGTGGCGGCTAGCGAACAGATTATGGCCGCTAGCGAGCAGGTGCCCGCTAGCGAGCAGGTGCCCGCTAGCGAGCAGGTGCCCGCTAGCGAGCAGATTTTTGGCGGCTAGCGAGCAGTCAAGTCCCACATTGATCAAAACAGCATTTCAGCTTCCCCCATCCCCCTATATATATGAGTGGTTAGTATAGCTTTTCCCTCACACCTCATACTCCCGCCTTATCAAAGCAGTGCTTTGGGCGTTGTAACACCCTACTAGATAGCCCTTAATGCTTAAGACATTTTAGGTCATTTCATAAGGGTTACTTCCTGTTATCATAAATATTTTTATATTTGAAATACATATACGCGGAAAAAATTACGTGGGAGAAATTTTCGTAATTCGTTTGCGGAATATAAAATAAGGGCCTTGCGAAATAATACAACGTATATAAACGTGGAATCAAATATCCTAAATAATACCTCAATAAAATTGAATAAACCATGTAATCTCCCAAAAACATACATCAAAACAATAATAATAATAGTGTTATCTCATGAGCCTAAAACAGTGACTCACAAGACTCCACAAAATACAATCCATAAATAATAATATTTGCCGGCTAACAAAGGTCCGGTCTCAGAAACTTAAACATAGAAAATAATCATAAATCCATAGAGAAACAACTCAATTGTCCATGACTAATAAACAAATACGGAAGCTAAACTAAGGTTGCGCGGGCTCCAAGCTCGCTCCATCGTCCTGCTGGTACTCATTGTCTAAAAGGGGTGAAATAGCATGGGGTGAGTACTTGTAAGTAACTCAGTAGGGGAGCCGTATCGGGTTTATTTAATAAATAAGTGAGCATGAATGAATTCAATTCAGTTATAAGTTTCAAAATAATATTTTTCCCGGTACGACTACTTATGTGCGTCTTGTTCCTTTTTAATTAACAGTTATACATAAACATAAATGATCATCAATGTGTGGTGTGATAAGTGCTTAACCATCATATAAGTATATAAAGAAATATAACATTCTTTGTGTGTAACGTATATCTCATATTCATTATTTTAACTATCTTGAGTCTTTTAAGCATACTTAGTATGCCTGTGGATCCGTTTCATTAAAGCACGCCCTTTTGGTGCCTGTGGATCATTTACATTGTTTTGGCCTGACCACCCTCCTGTAACCTCCGCATCACCGACCCTAGGTATGAGCTCATCCTATACTATTGGGTAGAGGGGGTAATTTCACCTTCCGCTAATGAGTCGTTACAACCGAGGTTGCCAGCCCCCTGTAACGTTCATCACGAACGGAAAGGCTACACTGTGTGTTTTTAACTTTCTTTTCACTTTGCACATTAATCTCTTCATATAACATGTACTCATTCATCATATACATCATATAATTCATTCAAACAGCATATATAATCACATATATTCCATAGGGCATTCATACATATCATTCATACAAGTCGTAGAACACATTAGGGTGCATAAAGGGTCAAAACAGTTCATTTTCGCACAAACAGCAGTGCTGTAATCGATTACAGGACCCCTGTAATCGATTAACAGAGAGCACGCGTTTCTGACGATTGGAAATTCACTTGCTGTAATCGATTACGAACTCGTGGTAATCGATTACAGCGTCGTAAAACACGATTCTAGAGTTCCAAAACACGATTTTCCATAGCCAATGGCCAAAATAATAAGCTAGAATCGTTCCAATCATTAGAAAACAAAGTCATACGAAAACCAATCATAAAAATACAATTTAAACACTTTTTAATCGGTGAAAACATTTTTAATTTCAAAACCAATCGGTACAATTTACCCCTTTCATGAACCCTAATGGGAAAAATAACGAGAACATCAATTCCATCAAAATCATTATCATCATGCATGAAATTCAACATTTAGAATGTCTAAACCCCTACCTCTTAGAAGAAAATCGTAAAACTCTGACGACAACACTCTAGCCCGACGTTTCCCGTGAATCCTCTTCTTTCCCTAAACCCACGAACGGTTCGGTGACAAAGGTGACACTTGATGGGGAAAAGAAACCGATGGTTTTGTGTATTTTGGTGTGAGGATTAATAATATGTGGTCGGTTTCTTGATCGGGTGAGAATTGGTGGGCGTTTCTTGGTGTGGAAGGGTTATGGCTTTGTGTATTCTTGAGAGAGAAACCGATGGAGGCTCAAAGATGGAGAGAGAGGGTTTTCTGATGGAATGATAGTGGTATTAGGGTTTACTCACGTGGTGGCTATGTTAAACATGCTCTGGAGTCACCGTGGGCCCGAACGTCACTTAAACGCGCTGAAAAACGCGTTCTGCGCACATGGTAATCGATTACATCGATTTTGTAATCGATTACACATAGCGAAAAACAGCTGTAATCGATTACCACAGGATGGTAATCGATTACAGGGCTGTGAAAAAGCTTCAAAACACTTCTAAACGTCTCGACTCGTACCTTAACATCCGTATATCCTTTTTAACTTTTAAACATCATAAAATCACATACTTGGGCACATAAAACACATAGCGTACAATACTTTAAGCTAGGAGAAACTTATCCACTCAAATCCAATTAAGTCCCAACTAAGGTCCATTACCCTTAATTTCTCTTAATTAGGACTTAGTTAAAGATCGGGGTGTTACAGGCGTCCTTTATATTAAGAGGAACTCTGGTGGAGTGTGGGTCTGACACCTTGGGGATATCTCGGTCCGAGCAAATTCCCGACGATGAGTGAAAAGACGTTTTTGCCCCTGTCAGCCTGCTGGTCGCTAGTGAGCTATGAGTGCTCGCTGGCGAGCGTGCCATCACTAGCGAGAAGGTATTACTCGCTAGCGGAGGATCAGTGCGCAACCTAGTTCAAATTTTGGTTTTCTTTTGTGCGGTCCTGATGGGTCTTTAGCACGCCAGGTGCAAACGCGGTGCCGATAGCTGGAGCCGGAGCTAGCGGTGCCTTCCAGTCTCAGGACTTTCCAGGTGAGTGGAGGTTTTAGGGTGGATGTGCCGTGGCTGCCACATAGTAGCATTTGTATATGTTTATATGTTTATGTTTATGCTTATGTTTATTTTATATGTTTATATGTTTATATTTATGTTTATAGTTATATTTTTATGTTTATGTTTATATTTATGTTTATATGCTTAGGTAAATAATATGATAGATAGATAACATGCTTAGGTAGTTAATATGATAGGTCTATAACATGCTTAGGTAGATGATACGATTAGGAAAATAACCTGCTTAGATAGATCACATGCATCACCTAGTAAGATAATATAACATAGTAACATAGCATAACCTAGCAAGATAACCTCACGTGATAAGATAACATGACATGGTAAGATAACATGATAAGATAATATAATCTAGTAATTAATATGATCTAGAAATTAATATCAAATAATTAATACCACTTAGTGAGTTAATTATAACCTAATAATTAATATAACCTAGTGAGATAATGTAACCTAGTAAAACACCATAACCTATTAGGATAATATAACATAATAAGATAACGTAACTCATTATGATAATATAACTTAGTAGAATAACGTGACCTAGTAAGATAGTAAGCCCCAATAAGATAACATGTCTCAGACAGATAATATACCTTAGACAGATAATATACCCTAGTAAGATAACGTACCTTAGTAGAAATTTTCCCTAAAGGATAACAGGTCTTAATAGAGAATATGCTCAGATAGATGAGTTCTCTAAAAGACAACATAACAGGAAAGAGTGAATGGCTTCTAGGTCCCTTTGTATTGACGTTACAACATTATGATGATATGCGTTATGACTATATTTATTATATGCGTTATGAATATTCCTATAAGCTTGAATGATTTATGCTATGCTATGCTATGCTATGATATGAAACATGTTAGAACCCTATGATTTATGATCAGAATGATAACATGCAGTGTATGAGTAGAATGGTTGTAGAATTGTGTGATGACTGTTTACGTAGTTTGCGAACCGTCGTAGTATGTATATCAACGCTATAGCCCAGATGCAGCTCCCGGTCGAGTTTAGCCGTGACATACCACCACGAAGCGCCTTGAGTCCCACCCCAAATACAGATACAATATGACTGGCCTCACCTGCGTGGTTGTAAAGGTCCAGATCACAGGGCAGCTCGTGTTCCGTCATATGACCGCACCCTCGTGGTAGCGAGTAACAGTTATAAGTTACAGCAGGGCGGCTCGTGTTCTGTTATTTATCAGTTTAGCATGGGGGCTCGAGTGCGGATATCTCCGGCGGTACGCGTCCGTCGTCAGAGAAGTGCAGCTACGTAGATAGGACAAGTATATGTGATTGATAACATGACAGTATGTGTTGCATGACATGCATGATACCCCATCACTGAGCTTGGGACTCACTCCCCGCATTTTGTTTCAGAGTTCGATCAGGAGGCAGACGAGGAACCGTTGATCTAGTAGAGGTCGGTTGCAGTTGATTTCCTTGGTGAGCTCCGCATTTTCCGTGGAGTCTTAGCAGTCTATGTTTAGTTTATGTCTAGTTTATATTTCACAGTCAAATCAATCATGTATAGTTTTGCTCCAGACTTTATAGTTTTGCTCCAGACTTTAGAGGTAGTATGTATGTTTCAGATTAATATAGTTATATATATGATATATGATTATCAGTTAAACAGTTATTTCAGTTATGTCGGTTATTCAGTTTATTTAATGGTTTATGCATGTTGTTTAGCCCTTAAGTTATGCCCTAGTAGCGTGTTCGTTGGGATAGAGCCCTTCGCATGGACACCCCTTAGTAGCGGGGTGTTACATTGATCATGTTCTATCCTGTTTCCCTCCAAGCTCCCAAAACACTACCCTCCAAGTGCCTTAAGTTGAGAAGGAACCTTCCATAACCATATCGTTCACACGACCCTAGAGAGACACCACACTCCCTATATATAGCCTACATCTTCTTAGGAAACACTTCGACTACTCACATAGGTACCCACACAAACCCTACCACTACAAGCCACCCCATATATTCCGACTCTACCGAACCTCAGGATCCATTAGTCTCCCGACATCACATGCCGTTAGTGAGACCTAATAGAATCCTTGAGAAGCCATGTGAGAGATAGTTTTACCGTACCCCATCATGTCATCATGAGCACATTTCTCCTAGTGGCTTTGGATGTACGTCGGAGATGTTTAAACCTCTTCTTTTGTTTTGTTTTCAAGTGATTGCGAAAGTTTGTTAAAATGACGCTTGGTTTTCAACTTGGGTTTTAGAAAATGATTTCATACCCCATCGACCTTAAGGTACGAAGTTCTTTAAGACTCTTTTTGCAAACCGTTTAGTTGCGAACTTGAAAATCGTTTTTGTTTTGTTTGAAAATACCTTGGGGATGTCTTACGGTGTCAGTTGTAATTATGAGTCGTAGGGTCCAATGTGTTTTCCTAGTTTTGTGGTTATTTAAATTATGTGTTTTGGGCATGGGTAGATGATTTCTAAAGTAACAATATAATACAAGTTGAAAGAAGTTTTCGAAAGTGATTTTCTTTTATGTCATGTGAATATGTATGTGATTAAAGGTCGTAGGAGTACAGACAATATGTTTCCATTAGAGTGGATGTGAGAAATCTGAAATCTATTTTGAGAGCATTGAATTGCCTTTGATCGCAAACAAGAAGGTTTTGAGCTTTTATTTAGTTTTTGAAAATTAAATAAGCGTGTTTTGAACTACTAGGGATTGGGAATTAACTTGGATTTTCGAAAATTCCTAGGATGATGTTTTGAAAATAGAGATGAAGCTTTTCGAGGAGAACATTGATGTTGAATCATGGACCTTAGGAACATAAGGATCAACTTGTCTTGTAAGATTATGGATTCATGCCTTTATCATGAAAAATGTATTTCGGTTGTTTTTATGTATTTGCAACAGATGTTTTTATTTCTTGAACTTGTTTTCTGCACGACCTGTTCATTCAGGTTAGCTGCTTGCGTGTGGACCTTCCCTCGAGTCTCCGCGAGGGTAGGAGCTGTTATGTTTTGTGTTGTTTTTGTGTTAGAAGTGTCGAATTTCGAGGACGAAATTCTTTTTAAGGAGGGGAGAAATGTAACACCCCGACTTTTATTAAGTTTTAATTAAGTGAGATTAAGGGTAATTGACCTTGGTTAGAATTTAATTCGGTTTGGGTGGATAAGTTTCTTCTAGTCAAACCCTTATGTGTGACGTGATTTAAGTGTGTGTATATATGTGTTCATTCTATGCTATGTGAATTACGTGTGTAAATTATATGTCATGATAATTATGTGTATTTATGTGAGTGTTCATTGTGTGTGGAAGAGTATGTTGGATGCATATATGAGTTTTAATTGATATTTAGATGATGCATGAGGTTAGGAATGATGATATAAAATATTTATATGAGTTACATGATGTTATTAGATAATGTTAGTGTTATATATTATTATTTATTTTATTTTATTTTATGTGCATATGTGTGTTTTTTAATTTATATTTAAATATTAGAAAAATTATATGAGCATTATAGTATTATTTGGGGGGATTTGGAGTGTTTTAGTAATTTAAGTGACGGTGGGCCCCACAATGACTCTTGACCTAGCCACTCCCTATATAAACACTAGTAACCCTCTCCAATTGAGAAAAACACTCTCCCCCTTCTTCTGAGCCGCCATAGCCATCTTTCTCTCAAGAGCTCCCTAAGCCATTGATACTCCAAACCACGAAACACCCATCAAACCTCACCCAATCCAGAAAATAAATTCATATTCTTAACCCTCTCATCAAGCCGGAGCTTTCTACCGATTCTGTTTCTCCGTTAAGAGTCTCCGGCGTCAGCGGACCGTTCGTGGGGCTAGAGAGAGAGGTTTCCAACGAGAGCAACGTCGGGAAAAAAGGGGTTTCTCTTTACATTCTAACATTTTGTCTTCAAGAGGTAGGGGTTAGGCATTCTATTTTCATGCATATTGATGATGATTTTATGAGATTAATGTGATGGTCGTTTTTCCCATTAGGGATTTTTGTGCCTTATTATTATTATTATTATTATACACATGACATATATATATATACCTTTGGCGTGAGCGCTATTCCTTCATTCCAGGCGGCGTGAACGTGAGTTAGCATTATATATATATATATATAAAAGAAAAAAAATAGTTTACTAGTATATGTATATTACTATTACATATTATTATTACATAAATTTATACCTATTAGCATGTATATATATTAGTTAATAATAGGTAGATAACATGTAGAAATAATAATGATAATAATAATAATAATAAAAGAATAATACAGTAAGAACAACAACATGTATAATATATGATATGTAATGATAATAGTAATAGTAACAATAATAGTATAGAAGAAAAGATTGGTGATGAATAAAATATAAGAGTTTACAAGATACTTAAGGGTAGAGTAAAAAGTACAAGTAAAACTAGAATAAAGTATAAGTATGAAATAATAATAAAATAAACGAGATCATATGACATGAAAGGTATAGAAGCATTGAGAATAATATTTATAAGTAGTTGTATATCATGTTTATTTGATAAGGAGTGATATTTATTTATTCTCCATGATGTCAGAGTAAGTAAGTGAATGTTCTATGTTTATTCCATGATGTTAAAGAGTATAAATTGACATGTTTTTACCCTTTTATGTACCCTAATACGTTCTACAATTAGTATGGATGATATATATGAGTTAATTATGGATTGTATGCAAGATTATATGCTGTTTGGATAATGATATGTGGATATGTTATGTTTATATGAGTTATATGATGATAATGTATGTTATTGTGAATTATGTGATGAATGTATGTGTTATGTGTTATGTCTGAGACGTCACTGGGTGGCGCATGTATAATGATAAGACGTCACCGGGTGGCGCGTGGTTAATAAAGACGTCACTGGGTGGCGCAGAGATTATAGAGTAGCCTTCGGCTTGTGATTGAGAGGCTGTAGGAGGGGGTTGGCATCCTCGGTGCTACAGGTCCTTCACTTGCAGTTGGTGAATATCCCCCTCTCCCCATTAGTTTAGGATGAGCTCATGCCTAGGGGTCGGTGCAGCGGAGGTTACAGGAGGGTGGACAGGCCATAAGAGATAATAAAGAGATAAAAGTTATGAAAGTTTATTACAGTAAAGTTTGAGTAAACGTAGTATGATGTATGATTAAGTTTCCCTATATGATTAGATGGCACGTAGAGCACACACACGATTGACGTGATTAAGTATGATGTATAAATGATGTAAAATGAACAAGAGGCACTTAGGTAAGTCGTTCCGGGAAAGGTGGTTTTAGAACTTATAACTGAAATGGAATTCATTCATGCTACACCTATTTAATTAATAAACCCGGAGCGGCTCCCCTACTGAGTTACTTCCCAGTACTCACCCCACGTTTTTCCCCCCATTTTAGATGATGAGATTCAGTAGGATACAGGAGTGGATGAGGAGCCCGCACAACTTTAGTTTCATGGAGTTCTTTTCGTTTCTAGATTTATCAGTTTCTATTATTACGTTACGGATTACGTTTTCTTTTGGATGTTAGCATTTATTTGTATTTACTCTGAGTCCGGACCTATGTTAGCCGGCAAATACTTATGTTGATGGATTGTATTAGTGGAGTCTTGTGAGTCTCGATTTTGGGGTTCATGAGATTACACATATTATTATTATTCCCTGCTGTATGTTCTGGGAGACTATGATTTGTTATTTTATTATATTGAGGTTTATTCAGGATTATTAGCTTCCGCACCTATATACGTTGTATTATCTCGCAAGACCCTTATTTTCTATTCCGCAAACATTTATGAAAATTTCTCCCACGTATTTTCCGCGTATATATATTTTAAATATAAAGATAAAATATGATAACAGGAGGTAACCCTTATGAAATGACCTAAAATGACTTAAGCATTAAGGGCTATCTAGTAGGGTGTTACAACATGCTGATCTGAATCAACACCATTAAGTCTCATCGTGTGTTAGAATTACCCCTTGTCTTCCTTAAATTGCAACCCCTTCATATTCATCTGACATACTTCATCCACTAGGGTTTGACCGTAGAAACAATAAAAGATAATCAATATATGGCCTTCGGTCTCCTACATCAACAACCTTATTAGCTTCCTCCCAGCTGATAAATAACATTGCACATAATCCCCAAACATCGTGTCCACCTACGTGTCCTCAGATCTCAAGAGAAAACTTCATTACAAACACCTTCAATTCGTGGGTGAAATGTCCCTACTCACGTTGTTTTAACTTTCTTAAACACAGGCAACACATTTCCATGATTCCCAAGAGAACTTTTGAATGTTGTACTCGAACCATCGTTACACTGGGGCCCTCCTGATCCTGACTTAATAAGAATAGAGGTAGTGCTCACGCACTCCTTAAGCTTTTTGGAAACTCTGATTGACTTCTGACCACTAAGAGCGAACACCATCTTCGATTGACCGTGTCAACGGTACCGCTGTTGCCAAGAAATCCTGAACAGAAGTGTTAGCAACACTAACTAAGTCCAAGAAACTCCTAGTTAGAGATGTGGTCTTTGGCTACTGCCGGATTGCTCTCTCATTCTTGGGGTTTACCCTAAACCGTCCTATCCAAGGGAAGCCGCTCCATCCAAAGATCGCGTAGCACACCGAGACGAGATCAAAGAGGCATGAATCACACACTATTCTTCTTGAGACACAAGGCTCACGCCATAGGGAAAGAAATCCTACCTGCCTGGAACATTAAATCTCTGATGCGTGACATAAGGCAACTAAGACACATACCACGGCAACATCAAGATCCACCTCCTTGGTTCCCGTCACAACTTCCTCTTGCTTACCCTCTATCAGACCTGTCCGAAAGGTTATCCGACGACACGACTACTGGGAATGGTATCCGAAGGATAGATCGAGTCAGGTATGTGTCGGAGACTCCCACTAAGCGAGGACATTACCACACAAGGTGTCCCAACTGCTTAAATCCGAAACATATGCCCAGTCTCTGACGACATAACCCTAAATGAGACCCCTTGCACAGGTTCCAAAGAGGGCGATGAGGTCTAAACGACCCTAACCAACGCATGATGGGGGAAACACACTGCTGCATAAAATTTCAACCCGACCTGTCTCTAGTTGCGGTCCTCACTGACCCGAATCTTCCCCTATAAGTAAAATAGCGGTCCCAATAACTTTAAGGCTCACTCGAAGTAGTCCCACTAGATGCTATCCTTTGCTCTCGTTCCTCTTTTTCAAACTTCTACTAACTCCTTACTCCCCTTGTATGCTCTCAATACTAAGGCCAGCGCCCATGACCCTAGGTAAAGACACTCTCTTTATCTGGAAATATATAGATCAAAACACATCGGTTTCCTTAGCGCCTTCATAATCCGCTTGACTCTCTTCCTTCTCAGGTGACTTCATGAGTTGCATAGCCGTATAACCCAACTGGACTCTACAGCGCACCCAAATACCAACATAAATAGGACCTGCTTGATCTTAAAGACTACTATGCTAACAACCTTCTTGAATATCCGAGACTATCCTTCCTCTGAAGACTTTGACGAACTCCTCTCACACCGGCGGTGACATCCTGTCATTTGCCTCTTTTCACCAACACCTCGTACCAAGAAAAACATTTCCTTATATAAAGTAGGGTGTTATATCCACGTCCAACATCGTCATGACATCGAAGGGCCTATAGAACTCGGGTAGCCCTGTGTAAAACTCCTAAGGGTCTTCGCCCATGGGGTCTCTTGAGAACTTCGGCGGTCAACATCAGGCAGAATTCCAGACTTACTTCCATCCCATCATCAGGTTGTGGTTCACGTCCTTGTGGTGCCCTCTTCATGTAGGGTTACATCTCGCCGCTTCTCTGGTTCCGACTATTAAAGATCTATATCACTGTGCTAAGCATTCGATGAATCTCTCTTATCGTTTCAGCATGAATGGTCTACATTCCATCCTTGTGAAAAGGGTAAGGGTTCCCTAACAAGGGGATACCCCCTACCAAGCATATCCTTAAGGTAACATCCTCTCACTTATCTAGGTGGCATATCACTTAGAAAACAAAAGCATCAGAAACACTGCACCAGGTGTGTATATCCCTAGGTAGTAGGGATTCGACGACGAGAAAACCTATATTGACAAGATCCTACGATGACATCCTAAAATTGTCTTCCTTAGAGTCACAATTTTGTGAAATTGGGCCGGCAACCATTTACACTATTGTCACCCTACTGACGAGAAATTGCTCCATAAGTTACAAAACTCAAACCTAGGCTCTGATACCAACTTTGTCACGACCCAATCCGGGTACGTGACCGGCACATTGGACACCGAGTCCCATGTCAGCCTTAACCTGCTATAATATCGACATATTCAAAATACTCAATATCAACAACACTCGTTTCATGCATATACATACATATACATATAAACACCATGGGGATTGTATCATTCAATCCTTGGTTTCACCATACACAGATTTCATCTCATAACAATACATCACAAATATAAATAGTCTTACATAGACCACAACACATACACTAGCTATAATAATACTTAGGAACCCTGTCTGTAACATTATGGAGCACAAGACCTACTCTCTCTACTACTACTATTACCTCTAAACCAGGAGGCTCACCATAGCTAAGAGCTCGGAGGTACGGACAAGTCCATCCCTTGATCTGCACCTGACTCTGAAAATGGTTTGTATGAATGAGTGAGTCATACGCTCAATGAATAATAGATTAAAAACAGTTTATGCAACAATATCATGATCACATACAACACATAAACCAATAACATATATGTATCGATTCCATCGTTCTTATGCAGTCTCTTTATCTTGGTAGCTTTTAACCTATGAACACCTGGAGCTCGACCCCGACTCATGTTCATAGGAAGTATGGATGTCCCGTGAGCTATGCCCCTCATCAGACACAATACTAAGAAACCCCGCGAGCTATGCCCCTCATCAGGTTTCCCATTTACGACCCCGCGAGCTATGCCCCTCATCAGGTCGTTTTACCATCTCTTAATTCCTTCAATTTTTATCTTATTCAGCGTTGTTAGTGGCACATATCATTCATAATCACAGCATAAGTAGTTCATCATCATCTTCACAACATTTACATAGCACTCATGCATCATCGTTTCATCATCACATCCTCAGCATCATATCATAAATACAACGACTTCATAAACATCCAAGTAATAAGTTTGGGGTAGTGGTGAACGAATGGATTTGAGTAACTAACTTTAAAATATGGAAATTTTGAGTTAAAGTCTAAAAAAATGGAGTTTCAATACTGGTGTAATCGATTACAGGGGCCTGTAATCGATTACTAGTGTCAAATTTCGTCCTGGAATAAAATTTTCGCAAAATTTCCCAGACTGTAATCGATTACATCCTTGCTGTAATCGATTACCACTTGGTTGTAATCGATTACAGTAATGGATTACCAGATAGCTGTAATCGATTACAGTAATCGATTACCAATACATGTAATCGATTACAGACCTCAAAAATTCAATTTTTAACGTTTCGAAACATTGTAATCGATTACCAATACGTGGTAATCGATTACAACCAGTCCAGAGACGAAAAACAGCAGCGTTTTTACGCGAAATTCATCCTCCAATCCACATTTTCACCACAACCCATCCAAATCAAACATAACCAACATGCAATATCAATCATATATCAACCAATCTCAGTCCCTATCAACTATCATAGCAAGAAATTCATAATATCAATCAAAATCGATATCATACATAAACAACAAATAACCCATTACTCACAAATTACTCCAATGAGCTCCAAGACACCACCCGGAGCTAGGATGAGCTACTCGGAGCTTCCCTAGTTGGTTGACACCCTAGAGAACACATCAAAATCCTCAGATCCATACCAAAACCAAAAACCCCAAATATAAACCCTAAACCCCAAATCCGAAAATTGAAGAGAATAAACATCAATGGAGAAAAAGAAATACTCTACACTTACCCACAATATACTAGATGAGCAATGCTAACTTGAATCTTGAAGTTTAATGAAGTTAGGGTGAGGGATTTGAGAGAGGTTTTAGATGGGGAAAGAAGAAGAAGAAAGAAATGAGAGGGAGAGAGAGGTACGGGAGAAGAATGGGAGAAAAGAAAGAAAAGAAAGGAAAAGAAGAAAAGGGGTGGGGAGGTGGGACCCACTTGGTTCTATCTCCCCGATTGTACCATGATCTCTTACTCAAACTAACTCAGAATACCCGAGGTATTACATGTCTGTAATCGATTACCTTAATCGATTACCATTTCGTGGTAATCGACTACGACGTGCGCAAAGTGCGTTTTTAGTACGTTTTAAGTGTCGTTCGGGCCCCACGATGACTCTAAACCATATATAACCGAGCCACCACTTGAGAAACCCTAAACCCCTATTTCAGAAACACTCCAAACACTCTCTCTAACCCTTGTGCCTCCATTGTTATTTCTCTCTCTCTCAAGAACTCAAAGCCATAGCCATTCCAAACCCCCAAACTCATATCAAACCTTACTCGATCACAAAACAAATTACATATTCTTAATCCTCTCATCAAATAGAACCTTTCTATCGATTGCAATTCTTGAAAAGAGCCATCTTTGTATTCCTACCGTTCGTGGGGCTAGTGAGAGAAAGTGAAAACGTGTTCTACGTCGGGAAAGAGTGTCTCTACGCATTATATAGGAAGTTTACAAGAGGTAGGGGTTCTAGGCATTCTTTATTCTCTGTAAATTCATGCATGATGATGTGTGTTTGATGAGATTGTTGTTGTTGTTCGTTTTTCCCATTAGGGTTCATGAAAGGGTTATGTCTTACGAAATTAATTTCAAAGAAAAAGGGTTTCATCAATTGAAAAGTGTTTTTAATCATGTTTTATCAATGAGTTTTCATGTACCTATGTTTTCTATTGATTGGGATGATTCTAGATTAAAGTTTTAGCCACTGGCTTATGAAAAACGTGTTTTAGAAACTCTAGAATATGAGTTTTCGCGTTCGTAACCGATTACAAGAGGTTCGTAATCGATTACGAGCTGAGAATCTCATATCGCGAGAAAACATAGCTCTCTGTTAATCGATTACAGAGGGGTGGTAATCGATTACAGACCCGTGATAATCGATCACAGCACTGCAGATTTTACGAAAATTAACTGTTTTGACCCTTTATGTACCCTAATGCGTCCTACGACTTGTATAATTGTTATATATGATTTATGCATGATTTATATATGATTGTATGAGCTACAATATATGTTTACATGTTGTCATGATATAAATGTATGAATATATGTTAATATATGTTATGTATGATTCGTATGTGATTATTATATGATGTTATGTTATAATATTATGATACAATGCAATGTATATGTTATGTAAAGAGATTAATGTGCAAAGTGAAAAGAAAGTTAAGACACACATAGTAGCCTTTACGTTCGTGATGAACGTTGCAGGGAGCTGGCAACCTCGGTTGTAACGACTCACTAGCCGAAGGTGAATTACCCCCTCTACCCATATGTATAGGATGAGCTCATACCTAGGGTCGGCGATGCGGAGGTTACAGGAGGGTGGGCAGGCCAAAACAATGTAAATGATCCACGGGCACCAAAAGGGCGTGCTTTAATTAAAACAGATCCACAGGCATACTAAGTATGCTTAAAAGACTGAAGATTGTTTAAGTAAAGATATGAGATATACGTTACAGACAAAGAATGTTATTTTACTGTTATGTTTATATATATGATAGTCGAGCACTTAGTACACCACACATTGATGATTATTTATGTTATGTATGTACGTTAATTTAAAAGGAACAAGACGCACTTAGGTAAGACGTTCCGGGAAAAGATTGTTTTTAACTTATATCTGAACTGAACTCATTCATACTTCACTTATTTTATAATTAAACCCGGGGCGGCTTCCTCTACTGAGATACATTATGTTTTCCCCCCACCTTTTAGAGGATCTGAACGAGCAGGATGTCAGAGCACACGAGGAGCCCGTGCAGACTTAGTTTATGATATAGTCCCTTATATATATACCAGAGACATGTTCTATTTATTTATGCATATATGATAGTTTTTATGCTTCCGCTATATTTATTTGTTTATATTTTTTTGAGACCGGACCTATGTTAGCCGGCAGCTATTTATTTTACTTGTATTTATTGTGGAGTCTCATGAGTCTTGATTTTGGGCTCACGGGATTACACCTAGTATTTATTTATGTTTTGGTACTTTATGGGAGTTTATATGATATGACGATGTTTACTCAGTGTATGATTTGTTATGTCGTTTTATATTATCGATTACGTATTACGCAAAGCCCATATTTTTGTATCGTAACGAATTGCGAAAAATTTTACTCCCGCCTATTTTCCGCGTATGATATTTTAAATATAAAGATAAAATATTTATGATAACAGGAGGTAACCCTTATGAAATGGCCTAAAATGACTTAAGCATTAAGGGCTATCTAGTAGGGTGTTACATTTTGGTATCAGAGCGGGACTATCCTACAGGGCTTGGGGTAATGGACCTGTTATGCTATTATTGCATGCATGGTAGCTGTGTCATGCGTAACGCCTCTTATGTGTCTTAGTTAGTGTTGAGGTGCATGACCGTTTTGCTTAACTGTCAGAGTAACTGTGTCTACTTAGCATTGATATGGGGCTTGATCAACTCGATGTTGATTGTTTTGTGTGCACAGGGACATGGCACCTAGTAGACGTACTAGGAACGTTTCTCCCACCGTGAAGGACCAAGGCGCTCCAGCAAGGACATCTCAGGGCAAGAAGCACGTGATGCAGTGCAAGAGTCAGCATAGGCAGCCTGATTGTTACGGTCAGGAAGAGGGTTCTAAGCACCTACGAGTCTCCGATCCCTGTGAGGTTAATTCCCTCATGTACGCCGGGTCTCCCGATCCAAGTGTATCTATCGACTGGATTCTCAAGATGGAATAGGTGGTTTCAGCTATGCCATACTCAAAAAGATAGAAGGTTACGCATGCCGCTCTCATGCTGGTGGGTGAAGCTGGAGTCTGGTGGTCAGATACGTTCAAGGTCTTGGAGGTTGTCAGCGTCTCCATCGATTGGAAGCAGTTCAAGGTCCTCTTTTACAAGAAGTATCTTCCAGAAGCAGTCATGCAAGCCAAGGGGAGGATGTCGATTTTAGAATACACCAGGAGGTTCGATGAATTGATTAAGTTCTTCCGTCTTCCGCCAAGTGATGTGGATGAGGCCATCAGATGCATCTGATATCTATGTGGCTTGAGGTCCGAGATACGGAGCATGGTAGCTCCTCTGAAAATCCTGGAGTACTCAGAGTTGGTTGACACCTGCAGGAGTGTTGAGGAGGCGAGCCGAGGGGATGCTCCCCCGAGAGCTGACACCCCAAGGGAGGGTTTGGCACCCCAGAGTTCTCAGAACAGACGCCAGACCCCCACTCGCTTTCAGCCATACGGTCAGCCACCAAGGACCAATTCTCATCGTCGACCACAGCAGCAGCAGAAGCGACCAGCCGTAATAGCACCCCGTGCATTACCTGCCTCACCACGATGTGCCACTTGTGGCAAGGGTCACATCGGAGTTTGTCTCCGTGGGAAAGGCATTTGTTACCATTGCGATCAGCCAGGTCACCTATACAGGGAATGCAAGGGTCTACAATCATCTTCCTTTAGGCCACAGCGCCAGGGGGGTGTGTGATAGGGCTTCGGCAAGTGCATCGAATCGTACAAGTAATAAAGTCCACGGTGAGTGGGTATCGTTCCCACGAGGATTAAAGAACTGAGCAAAAATTTCGTGATGTGAGTTTCTAATTAGACGAATCGAATTACGAGTGATGAATGGATTGAAATCATAAATTCAAAAGAGTATTAAAAGTAAAAGACACTAAAAACTATTTATGAAAAATCAAAGGATGCGTGGTTAGGGAATCGGGTTCACGTATCTTCTGAAATAATTAAAACAATTGCTCGCCTTCAAATTCTAAACTTTAATTCAATGAACGAATCTTAAATTGTCAATTCCAATTCCTTGGTAATTTAACACTTTTTCTACAAACAATCAGTCAATCCCTTGATCAAATCGTTTCACAGAAAAGAAAATATGTTTGATTCAAAGTTCATAAAAATCTTGACTCTATTCCTAGATATCAATCTTTCCGGCAATTTCCCTTGAGCTAATTCACACACTTATTTTCCCAAATAAACGTATGAATCCTAGATAAGTTGAAAAGCGATTTCCCAATCTTCAGAACAACACAATACAAATAAGGTAGTTACCTGAATCGAAGAAGTAGAATTCAAAGGTTTGCAATCATCGGATTAAGTCATAGTGATACGATTCCCCTATCCCTAACAAGGAATTAGTTGCTCATAATCAAAGTAAACAAAACAAAGGAATTGATAGAAAGCAGGTTAAAGAACGAATAACTCATTGTATTGAAAAACAGAGTAAAAACAGAGTACTCGAATGAAAAACAAACTGCTGCTGAAAAATAAGGATTCAAGATGAGCGATCAGATAATAGATTCCCTAATTTCCCCCTATTCTAGTCCTATATATAATCAGATAGACCTCGAAATTAAATCGAATACAGAGGGATTTTGTTTAAAAATAACTAAGAGTGTAATATCTAAACAGATTTAATCCTGAATTATACATGCTCTGTTTCCATTTTTATCCGGGCGCACGGCGTAGATTGGACGCGAGGCGCTGCATGGGTGGCTTCTTCAGGGCGCAACGCGTGCGAGGGGCGCAAGGCGCCAGGCCGGGAAGGCAAATCGGCGCAACGCGTGCGAGATGCGCAAGGCGCCAGGTCGGGAAGGCAAATCGGGCGCAACGCGTGCGAGATGCGCAAGGCGCCAGGCCGGGAAGGCAAATCGGGCGCAACGCGTTAGCAGGGCGCAAGGCGCCAGCAGGTGGAGAGTTCACGGGCGCAACGCGCTGGCAGTGCGCAAGGCGCCAGGCTTCCGCACAACTTCCGAATTGTTTCTGACTTTGAGGCGCAGTGCGTGCGTCAGGCGCAAGGCGTCAGCATTGGTACTTCGAATGTGCTTCTCTGGTTGCTATTACTTCATGAATTGTCTGCCCATTTCCTGAAATCAACACCAAATAATACCCAAAACATAATATAACCAGGAAAAATCCATTTTATTCTAAAACACTCAATTCACCCTAAAAACATACTAAAAACATACTGAGTTTACTTTAAACTAACAAAATTTATTAGAATTCAAATCACAAAATTAGATAAAAATGCCAAGGCATCACAACACCAAACTTAAGGTGTTGCTTGTCCCCAAGCAACCAAAACAATACTAAAATAAACCAGTAAAAATAAAGTAACAAAGTAGTGGAATCAAAGAACAATTATTTTGAAACATCACACTTTCTTTTCAGGTTAACTAAAAACTGTATGATTCATGCAACTATACACCCTTTTCTACCAATTCAGCATTACATTGAGCAACATTAGACTTGACAATCAAGATTAAAATCCGGATCAAATTATAAGACTTTTTTTTTTCACAGCTCCTGAACACCAAACTTAGTGTTTGGCCCTAGTTCCATAGATGTAATGCAATGCCTTCCAAAATATTTAACCTTTCAAATGAATCAATTTACCACAAACAGTAGGGGTAAGACACTTGCAATCTTTGCACAGAACTTTTGACTCTAAATGCTTTGTCTCGGGGCAACCTTTTAAAGTAAGCTTTCAACCAACGTTCCCGGTCCAGTTGGCCCAAGACGCTAGGTGGTGAAGCACCCCTCGGATCTACTTGCCCAAGTCTCTCCCTGACACAAAAACACCACAAGCACATAACTAGGTTCTAATGATTTTTAATAGAGATATCCCCTAGTCATTGGTGCTCAGAGCCTTAGATGTTTGTGCTTCATTTCATTTGGAACCTTTATGCATCATCTTTTTATTGCAAGGCTCACCCCCTCCTTAATTCAATTTCCAAATGATTCAATCAATTCACAAACAATATTGGCATCACACTGCATTATCATGCACAGGGACTCACACCAAACTTAGTTATTTAGAATTAGTCCAAAAACTCTTATAATAATTCTCTAGAAATCAATCCTAATCATCTCCTCAATTTGCATAAATAATAATTAACCACACAACCATTAAAGGTGCATAGACATGTATTCACACAGTTTATGAATCAACCAAGACGAATTCAAACACAGTCTCATGCAAATTTATCCATCAATTCCACCACCATGCACTTAAATAAACGACAAAGAAATCGAAAGACATGACAATTAAAAACTAAAGAAAATAAATAGAGAGGATAGAAAACTTCCCTGGGTTGGGTTGCCTCCCAACAAGCACTTCTTTAACGTCACTAGCTTGACGTATGGATGCCAACTTAAGGTGGGTCATATGATTCTTGTTGATCAATCCCTCCTCCAGCATGGTGCTTTAGGTTGTGCTCCTTCATGCTCACATTTTTCTCAGATTCAACCTTAGCCTTCTTGACATCTTTGAATGGTGGCGCATAGACTCCATTGTTAGCATTTGTTAACAAGAACTCCTCATCAAACCACTGTTCGATCTTTTCATCATCAAAGGGGGGAGGAAAACCATCCCTCCTCAACTCCTCATTCATCTTGAAGTACTCCACACACATTTGCCATCCTTCAATGATTGCATTCTTCAGTGTTTGAGGTGAGGGTTTCAACTCCAACCCACATTGCTTTTTCTTCTTAACCTCTGTTGTAGCCACAACTTTTTCCTTCACAATAGCAATCTGTTTCAAAGGTGGTGGATTGTCAAGGGTGTTCACATTAAGCATTGAATTCTTGGATTCTTGAATTGCAATGGGGTTCACTTCTATTTTCAACACATCCTCCTTTTCTACTTGAGTTTTCATACCCCTTGACATGCAGAAAGTTACCTTTGCATCATGCACCCTTAATGTCAACTCACCTTTTTGAACATCAATCAATGCTCGCCCAGTAGCTAAGAATGGCCTTCCAAGAATGATTGGGACATCTTCACTTTCATCCATCTCAAGGACAACAAAATCAGCAGGAAGAAAGAATTTGTCCACCTTAATAAGCACATTTTCCTCAACCCCATATGGAAACTTGACAGATCTATCAGCAAATTGTAGGGAAATCATGGTGGGCTTCACATTCTTTATCCCTAACTTCTTCATCATAGAGAGAGGCATCAAGTTGATGCTTGCCCCTAGATCACACAGTGCTTTTTTAATTTTAACATTACCAATTGCACAAGGAATATGATAGCTACCTGGGTCCTTTAGCTTTGGTGGCACTTTGCTTTGAATGATAGCACTGCATTCCTCATTGAATACTACTGTTTCATCTTCTCGGAGTGATCTCTTTCTTGACAACAACTCCTTCATAAACTTGGCATAGCTAGGCATTTGTTCCAAAGCTTCAGCAAAAGGAATATTGATTTGGAGTTTTTTGAATACCTCTAAGAATTTGGAGAGATGCTTGTCTTGAGTTTTCTTTTGAATTCTTTGAGGGTAAGGTAGTCTTGGCTTGTAAGGAGCAACCTCTTTCTTGGGTGGCTCACTAGCTTGCTTTGCCACTTGTTCATTTGACTTTTCAGTGAGCTTTTGTTGGAAATTCTCCACCTTTGTTGGTGCCTCCACTTGAGATTGCACTTCAATGCTTCTGCCACTTCTTAAATTGATTGCCATGCATTGCTCCTTCGGGTTTGGTTCTGTATCACTAGGAAGTGATCCCAAGGGCCTTTCAGAGAGTTGCTTAGCTATTTGCCCCACTTGTACCTCTAAATTTCTGATAGAAGCCTCATGATTTTTTAAACTTGCTCTTGTCTCTTGCATGAAGCTTGAAGTTTGTTGCACAAATGTAGAGGTAGATTGAGTGAGCTTTTCCATGGCAATCTCCAATGAAGATGGTTTAGGAGGGCCTTGTGGAGGAATGAATGGAGCTTGCTGTTGAGTTGGGGTATTGAATTGTTTTTGCCCTTGATTCCCCCAACCAAAGTTAGGATGATTCCTCCACCCAGGATTGTAAGTTTTAGAATATTGATCGTTTTGTTGTCTTGGAGGGTTCCCCATGTAGTTCACTTGCTCAGGTAAAGTTTCTTTGAAAAGATCACAGTCTTCATTTTTATGGGCTCCCCCACAAAGCTCACAAGATGAACTTGGAGATCCTACTGCAGCAACTTGCATTTGTCCCATTTGCTTTGTGATTGCAGCTAGTTGTTGAGACATCAACTTATTTTGTGCCAACAGAGTATCCAATGTGTCCAACTCCATCACACCTCTTCTCATAGGCCTCTCATTAGAACTCATGAAATTGCTTTCAGCCATAGTCTCAATTAATTCAATAGCCTCTTCAGGAGTCTTTCTATGAAGAGATCCTCCTGCACTTGCATTAATCATGACTCTTGAACTTTGAGAAACTCCATCATAGAATGTTTGAATTTGTAGCCAGTCAGGGATTGCATGGTGTGGACATTTTCTGAGCATCTCCTTGTATCTTTCCCATGCTTCATAGAGTGATTCTCCCTCCTTTTGAGCAAATGAGTTGATGTCATTCCTTAGCTTTGCTAGCTTCTGTGGAGGGAAATACTTAGCTAGAAATTTGCTAACCAAGTCATCCCATGTACTGATGCTTTCCGGTGGCTGTGATTGCAACCATAGTTTAGCTCTGTCCCTAAGTGAAAAAGGGAAGAGTCTCAACTTAATTGCATCTGAACTCACACCATTGCTTTTGATCGTATCACATAACTGAAGGAAGGTAGCTAAGTGAACGTTAGGATCATCCAGAGTTCCTCCACTGAATTGTTCTTGTTGCACCAATTGAATGAGTGAAGGCTTGAGCTCAAAGTTGTTTGCTTGCACTGGTGGTGGGACAATACTATTTCCACACCCGTTAGTGGTAGGTGTGGCATAGTATCCCAAAGTTCTTCTCGGCCCATTACCTTCTTCTGCCATTGCTGCTCTTTTCTTTGCTTGTCTCAGCTTCCTCAAGGTCCTTTCAATTTCAGGATCAAAGTATAGCCCTGTTTGTTCTATTTTTGCATGCAGAAACAAACACCAAACTGAATAAAAGTGAGGTCTAGCACTTCCCAACGTCACAGTGAAGGGAGTACTAGAGTAAAATAAAAAAATATCTAATTTAGAAATCACACAATTACTCTAATTGTCAGTTTCAATTAATCCCCGGCAACGGCGCCAAAAACTTGATAGGGCTTCGGCAAGTGCACCGAATCGTACAAGTAATAAAGTCCACGGTGAGTGGGTATCGTTCCCACGAGGATTAAAGAACTGAGCAAAAATTTCGTGATGTGAGTTTCTAATTAGACGAATCGAATTACGAGTGATGAATGGATTGAAATCATAAATTCAAAAGAGTATTAAAAGTAAAAGACAGTAAACTATTTATGAAAAATCAAAGGATGCGTGGTTAGGGAATCGGGTTCACGTATCTTCTGAAATAATTAAAACAATTGCTCGCCTTCAAATTCTAAACTTTAATTCAATGAACGAATCTTAAATTGTCAATTCCAATTCCTTGGTAATTTAACACTTTTTCTACAAACAATCAGTCAATCCCTTGATCAAATCGTTTCACAGAAAAGAAAATATGTTTGATTCAAAGTTCATTAAAATCTTGACTCTATTCCTAGATATCAATCTTTCCGGCAATTTCCCTTGAGCTAATTCACACACTTATTTTCCCAAATAAACGTATGAATCCTAGATAAGTTGAAAAGCGATTTCCCAATCTTCAGAACAACACAATACAAATAAGGTAGTTACCTGAATCGAAGAAGTAGAATTCAAAGGTTTGCAATCATCGGATTAAGTCATAGTGATACGATTCCCCTATCCCTAACAAGGAATTAGTTGCTCATAATCAAAGTAAACAAAACAAAGGAATTGATAGAAAGCAGGTTAAAGAACGAATAACTCATTGTATTGAAAAACAGAGTAAAAACAGAGTACTCGAATGAAAAACAAACTGCTGCTGAAAAATAAGGATTCAAGATGAGCGATCAGATAATAGATTCCCTAATTTCCCCCTATTCTAGTCCTATATATAATCAGATAGACCTCGAAATTAAATCGAATACAGAGGATTTTGTTTAAAAATAACTAAGAGTGTAATATCTAAACAGATTTAATCCTGAATTATACATGCTCTGTTTCCATTTTTATCCGGGTGCACGGCGTAGATTGGACGCGAGGCGCTGCATGGGTGGCTTCTTCAGGGCGCAACGCGTGCGAGGGGCGCAAGGCGCCAGGCCGGGAAGGCAAATCGGCGCAACGCGTGCGAGATGCGCAAGGCGCCAGGTCGGGAAGGCAAATCGGGCGCAACGCGTGCGAGATGCGCAAGGCTCCAGGCCGGGAAGGCAAATCGGGCGCAACGCGTTAGCAGGGCGCAAGGCGCCAGCAGGTGGAGAGTTCACGGGCGCAACGCGCTGGCAGTGCGCAAGGCGCCAGGCTTCCGCACAACTTCCGAATTGTTTCTGACTTTGAGGCGCAGTGCGTGCGTCAGGCGCAAGGCGTCAGCATTGGTACTTCGAATGTGCTTCTCTGGTTGCTATTACTTCATGAATTGTCTGCCCATTTCCTGAAATCAACACCAAATAATACCCAAAACAAAATATAACCAGGAAAAATCCATTTTATTCTAAAACACTCAATTCACCCTAAAAACATACTAAAAACATACTGAGTTTACTTTAAACTAACAAAATTTATTAGAATTCAAATCACAAAATTAGATAAAAATGCCAAGGCATCAGTGTGTTCACAGTCTGTGTAGAGAGCGCGGAGCAGTCAGATGATATTATCAGGGGTAAGCCTATTATTCTGAGTATGTGGCTTATATGCGGTTTGATCTTGTTTGTTACGGTGATGACTAGCCTTAACTCATATTTGTTTGTAACCCACTTGGTGCGTGAGTACGGTGGGAATTGTGTGATACATGTCTAGGCCTGAAGCTAAGCTACTTGTAGTTTTGTTAAGGTCTAGTTGAGGTTACTTAGGGATAGTCGACCTTAGTTAAGAGTTGACTGCCTTGGCTAGTTAACCATGGATGGTTACTCATCTCTGGTTGATCTTGTCCTCCATATGTTTTCCTGTGTATTAATCACACCCTTGTGTTTTGTTTAGAAAACGAAGTGAAAAGTGTTTTTAAAAAAGTGTTTTTTTTTTTTTATGTTAACTACAAGACCAGCTTTCAAACGTGTTTTTCGTCCTTGTTTCCGAAAGGATGTTTTGCGAACATGATTTCGATAAACAAGAGTGTTCTTGTTCCGACCTCTTTCATAGCCACGATGGAATAACTCTTAGGAATGATCATGTCTCTCTAGTTGGACCCTCCTTCCTTTTAGGGTTACCTTACGTCCTCACATACATTGATAGACGAAAGCCTTTGAACCTCTAGGTACCCCTTCTCGTGCATTAGAACCTATGAGCCCTTACACCACTATTAGGTTCCCGTCACTACCGACTACCAACAATACTCCTTGACCACGTTCTGTCTTGTTTCCCTCCGAGCCCCCGAAACACTACCCTCTAAGCGCCTTAAGTTGAGAAGGAACCCTACCTACCCACACCGTTTGCAGGACCCTAGAGAGAGAGACCACACTCCCTATATATAGCCTACATCCTCTTAGAAGATGCCTCGATTACTCACAAATGTACCCACACGAATTCTACCACAACCAGTCACCACATATGTTCCAACTCCCCTGAACTTTAGGATCTAGTAGCCTCCTAAACACCACACTCCTACCGTTAAGAGTTAAGAAAGAGTCTTCCCTTCTAAGTATGTCGTTAGCGAGACCTAATAGAATCCTTGAGGAGCCATGTGAGTGCTAGCTCTACCACATCCTATCATGTCATCATGAGCACATTCCTCCTAGTGGCTTTGGATGTACGTCGGAGACGTTTAAACCTCTTCTTTTGTTTTTGTTTTCAAGTGATTGCGAAAGTTTGTTAAAATGACATTTGGTTTTCAACTTTGGTTTTAGAGAATGACTCCATACCCCATCGACCTTAAGGTATGAAGTTCCTTAAGGCTCTTTTTGCAAATCGATTAGTTGCGGACTTGAAAGTCGTTTTCGTGTTGTTTGAAAATTTCCTTGGGGATCTCTTACTATGCCGGTTGTGATTATGAGTCGTAGGGTCCAATTTGTTTTCCTAGTTTTGTGGGTATTAAGATAATGTGTTTTGGGCATGGGTAGATGAATTCTAAAGTAACAATATGATATAAGTCGAAAGAAGTTTTCGAAAGCGATTTTCTTTTATGTACTGTGAGAACTTATGTGATTAAAGGCCGTAGGAGTAAAGGTAATATGTTTTTATTAGAGTGGACGTGAGGAACCTAAAGTCTATTTTGAGAACATAGAATTGCCTTTGATCGCAAGTTAAAAAGGGTTTTGAGCTTTATGTTCAGTTCTAAAGATGAGGTAAACGTGTTTCGAACTACTAGTAATTGGGGATTAGCGTGGGTTTTTGAAAAATTTCAAAGATGATGTTTTAAAAATAGAGATAAAGCTTCTCGAGCAAAACATTTGTTTGAATCATGGACCCTAAGGACATTAAGGATCAATCTTCCTTGTGAGATTATGGAATCATGCTTCTATAAAAGAAAATGCATTTCGTTTACAGTTATGTTTATGCAATATATGTTTGATTCTTGAACTTGTTTTTCTTTGGTTTGTTATGTTTTAGTGTTTTGGCCATACCAAAAGGGTGTATTGGTTTTCTTGTGCATGGTCACTGACGTCGTTTGTTTTCCGCACGACCTGTTCGCTCGGGTTAGATGCTTGCATGTGAGCCTTCCCTCGAGCCTTCATGAGGGTAAGAGCCGTTATGTCTTGTGTTGTTTTGGTGCTAGAAGTGTCGAATTTCGAGGACGGAATTCTTTTTAGGGGGGGAGAAATGTAACACCCGAACTTTTATTAGGTTCTAATTAAGTGAGATTAAGGGTAATTGACCTTGGTTGGAATTTAATTAAGTTTGGGTGGACAAGTTTCTTTTATTAAATCATTAATGTTATGTGTTCTAAGTGTATGAATATGTGTTATATGATTTATGTGTGTGTTCATCATGTGCTATGTGATTTAGGTGTATGTTCATGTGTATTCATTTTATGTTGGGTGATTTAGGTGCATATATGTGTTTTAAATGATGTTTAGATGATGCATGATGTAAGGAATGATGTATGCATGTTTATAGCACGAGTTAGGACGTTTTTGAAGTGCTTTGAGGCTATTTGGTAGCCTTGTAATCGATTACCACATATGGTAATCGATTACAACACATAAACTAATAACATATATGTACGTTTTAAGTGTCGTTCGGGTCCCACGATGACTCTAAACCATATATAACCGAGCCACCACTTGAGAAACCCTAAACCCCTATTTCAGAAACACTGCAAACACTCTCTCTAACCCTTGTGCCTCCATTGTTCTTTCTCTCTCTCTCAAGAACTCAAAGCCATAGCCATTCCAAACCCCCAAACTCATATCAAACCTTACTCGATCACAAAACAAATTACATATTCTTAATCCTCTCATCAAATAGAACCTTTCTACCGATTGCAATTCTTGAAAAAGAGCCATCTTTGTATTCCTACCGTTCGTGGGGCTAGTGAGAGAAAGTGAGAACGTGTTCTACGTCGGGAAAGAGTGTCTCTACGCATTATATAGGAAGTGTACAAGAGGTAGGGGTTCTAGGCATTCTCCATTCTCTGTAAATTCATGCATGATGATGTGTATTTGATGAGATTGTTGTTGTTGTTTGTTTTTCCCATTAGGGTTCATGAAAGAGTTATGTCTTACGAAATTAATTTCAAAGAAAAAGGGTTTCATCAATTGAAAAGTGTTTTTAATCATGTTTTATCAATGAGTTTTCATGTACCTATGTTTTCTATTGATTGGGATGATTCTAGATTAAAGTTTTAGCCATTGGCTTATGAAAATAGTGTTTTAGAAACTCTAGAATATGAGTTTTCGCGTTCGTAACCGAGTACAAGAGGTTCGTAATCGATTACGAGCTGAGAATCTCCAATCGCGAGAAAACATAGCTCTCTGTTAATCGATTACAGAGGGGTGGTAATCGATTACAGACCCGTGGTAATCGATTACAGCACTGCAGATTTTACGAAAATTAACTGTTTTGACCCTTTATGTACCCTAATGCGTCCTACGACTTGTATAATTGTTATATATGATTTATGCATGATTTATATATGATTGTATGAGCTACAATATATGTTTACATGTTGTCATGATATAAATGTATGAATATATGTTAATATATGTTATGTATGATTCGTATGTGATTATTATATGATGTTATGTTATAATATTATGATACAATGCAATGTATATGTTATGTAAAGAGATTAATGTGCAAAGTGAAAAGAAAGTTAAGACACACATAGTAGCCTTTCTGTTCGTGATGAACGTTGCAGGGGGCTGGCAACCTCGGTTGTAACGACTCACTAGCGGAAGGTGAATTACCCCCTCTACCCATATGTATAGGATGAGCTCATACCTAGGGTCGGCGATGCGAAGGTTACAAGAGGGTGGGCAGGCCAAAACAATGTAAATGATCCACGAGCACCAAAAGGGCGTGCTTTAATTAAAACAGATCCACAGGCATACTAAGTATGCTTAAAAGACTCAAGATTGTTTAAGTAAAGATATGAGATATACGTTACAGACAAAGAATGTTATTTTACTGTTATGTTTATATATATGATAGTCGAGCACTTAGTACACCACACATTGATGATTATTTATGTTATGTATGTACGTTAATTTAAAAGGAACAAGACACACTTAGATAAGACGTTCCGGGAAAAGATTGTTTTTAACTTATATCTGAACTGAACTCATTCATACTTCACTTATTTTATAATTAAACCCGGGGCGGCTTCCTCTACTGAGATACATTATGTTTTCCCCCCACCTTTTAGAGGATCTGAACGAGCAGGATGTCGGAGCACACGAGGAGCCCGTGCAGACTTAGTTTATGATATAGTCCCTTATATATATACCAGAGACATGTTCTATTTATTTATGCATATATGATAGTTTTTATGCTTCCGCTATATTTATTTGTTTATATATTTTTGAGACCGGACCTATGTTAGCCGGCAGCAATTTATTTTACTTGTATTTATTGTGGAGTCTCATGAGTCTTGATTTTGGGCTCACAGGATTACACCTAGTATTTATTTATGTTTCGGTACTTTATGGGAGTTTATATGATATGACGATGTTTACTCAGTGTATGATTTGTTATGTCGTTTTATATTATCGATTACGTATTACGCAAAGCTCATATTTTTGTATTGTAACGAATTGCGAAAAATTTTACTCCCACCTATTTTCTGCGTATGATATTTTAACTATAAAGATAAAATATTTATGATGACAGGAGGTAACCCTTATGAAATGGCCTAAAATGACTTAAGCATTAAGGGCTATCTAGTAGGGTGTTACAAGGGCAGCCCTGACACATAATAAATTACTATAAATAGGGGTGGATGACACTGTTCCCAAGGTAATCTTCAATCCCTCACTCACTCTCTCTATCTTGAGCCATTACTGACTTAAGCATCGGAGGCCCTTGCAGGTCATCACCCCCCGTCCGTTGGAGTCAGAGTAGGCGGAGTCGGAGCTGACGGCGTCGGAGTAGACGGAGTCGGAGGAGGCGCCTCCCTTGCTCACCAACTCGGAACACCATCAATCCATTTCGGAAAGGACCCCCTAGGTAACATTCGTTACATTGGCGCCGTTGCCGGGGACCCTTTCTCTAAACCACAATTTCACCTTACCACTATACTACTCACCACACTTAGCCAAACCACAACATGGCCCGAACCAGGCAAACTGGAACTGTTATCCCTCACCCCGCTCATGAGGTACCCCCAGCCCTTGAGCAACCCGTTGAACAAGATAGCTAATATTACCACTCTGAGGAGGGTGTAGCTTATGATCAACCCATCCATCAGGATGATCAACCCCACCATATTGAGCATCCCGAGCTTATTCCCCTTGAGAACCACATCCTCACCCCACCCCCGCCTCCAATCCATCCAGGAGCTTCGTGAAATCTCGCGTGAGCAGAACATGCGCATGCACACTTTGGAAGATGAATTGGAAAGTAGGGCTCGAGGAGAAGAGAGAAGGCGTAGAGAGATGGCGAAGTCTCGGGAGAATGAGGCCCAGATTCGGAGGCGAGATGACCGAATACGGGATTTGGAGGAGAGACTAAGGTATTACGAGGAAGGAGGAAGAACTAGTTCACCCCTTCGTAATCACCGTGAAGATGGACGTCATGCAACCCATAGGGGTGGGAAGCAGGAGAGGAGGTCGGAAGCGTCGCAGGGTTCTGGCCACCAACCCCCGACATGTCCCCATGTGGACGAAAAACCCCCTCCACAAGGAGAAGAGCCAGATTCACCCTTTGCTCATCACTTGCTGCAATTTCCTTTGCCTCCGGGATTCAAGGCTCCAACAGACATGAAGCAATATGATGGGACCTCGGATCCCCAAGAGCACCTTGACATCTTCAAGACGAGGATGTACTTGGAAAGTTTGGCAGACCCCGTGCGGTGCAAATCCTTCCCCATCACACTCCAGAAGTCAGCACTCCAGTGGTTCCTCCACCTACCCCCTGGATCTATCACCTGCTTTTTTGACCTCGAGTCCAAGTTCCTGGCTCAGTTTGCAACAAGCAAGAGCAAGCCAAAGTCAGCCACCAGCCTCTTGGGGTTCCAGAAGCAGCAGGGGGAGCCTTTGAGGGAGTACTTGGACCGCTTCAACAAGGAAGCTTTGCAGATCAGGAACTTGAACCCCCAAACAGCACTAATCTCGCTCATCAACGGGCTCCGACCTGGGGGATTCCAGAGGTCACTAGCAAAAACTGAGCCCGAGACAGTGGAAGAGTTTCAACTTCGGGCTGCGAAATATATCAAGTTGGAGGAAGCAATGAAGGTGACTGGAGAAAAACCTGAGAGAAAGGGCCAGAGCCCTAAGAGGGAGAAAAGGCCATGGAGAGACGAGCGCCCTGCTCGAAGAGGACGATATGCTGAATACACCCCCTTGAGGGTTTTAGTGGCTGACATTTACAAAGAGCTTCACCATTCTGGCGAGATTTGGAAGCCGAAGCCGCTCAAAAGCAGGCCAAACGCTGACAGGTCCCTCTATTGCGAATTCCATAGCAGCTATGGACATCAAACTGAAGAATGTTACGACCTCCGAGATGCAATCGAGGAGTTGATCCAAGTTGGGAAGCTGGCGAGATATGTTGGTTCCTAGAGAAGCCCGAAGAGGAGAAGGTCACCTCCACCAAGGGAGGAGGCTGACAGGCGATATAAGGGTTCAAGGAGAGATAACCATGAACCAAGAGGAAGAGATGAAAGGCCCAATCAGCCTACAGCTAGGACCATACACACCATTGCTAGAGGGTTCGCCGGAGGATGACCTTCAAAGTCAGCTAGGAAGAGGGCTTTAAAAGAAGTTATGCAGATTAAGCCCTCTAGGAGGGAAGAAAGGCAAGACCATGAGGTCGGGAGGAGACCAAGGCCGGTCATCACATTCTCAGAAGATGACAACCCCGAAGTGATCCAAGGGCACGACGACCCTATGGTGACCTCGGCGGTAATTCTCAATGCTGATGTGAAGAGGGTACTAGTTGATCAGGGTAGCTCTGCCGACCTCCTCTACAGGGAGGCATTCGATAAACTGGGGCTGAAAGACAATGACCTGCGAGCTTACTCGGAAGAGCTAATCAGTTTCTCCGGTGAAAAGATCAAGCCAGATGGCTACATCAACCTTCATGTGACGCTGGGAACAGACCCCCTCACAATGACGGTTTCCGTGAACTTCTTGGTAGTGCGTTGCCCCTCAGCTTACAACGGCATCCTAGGGAGGCCAACCTTGAACAAGCTCAGAGCAGTTGTGTCCGCGCATTTGTTAGTGATGAAGTTCCCTGGTGGGGAGGGAAATGTTGTCACTATATGAGGGGACCAGGCAGCAGCAAGAAGATGCTATAACGCTAGCCTTGAAGTCGGAAGGGTGCCGCAATCTCGGAGGGAGACCATGGTCATCGACCTTGACGTTCGTAACCATAATCCTAGGGAGAGGCCCAAGCCTGGGAGTAAGATGGAGGAAGTGGTAATTGGAAGCGATAAGGAGAAGGTGACCAAGATTAGCCGATCACTTCATGGGGATATCAAAGCCAGCCTAGTGGCTTGTTTGAGGAGGAATGCAGATTTGTTTGCATGGTCAGCATCCGACATGCCCGGGAACAACCCAGAGGTGATGTGCCACAAGCTCTCTGTGTTCCCAGGAACGAGGCCCGTGAGCCAAAGAAGGAGGAGGATGGCCCCTGAGCGAAGTAAATAAGTGATCAAGCAAACCGAGGAGCTCCTTAGAGCTGGGTGATGGGCGGTGTCGCAACTCCCATAAATTTAATTACTTATAAAACCAAGTTCCCCTAATATAGTTTAGTGGAAACCAGGGTCGTCTCTCACAAGGAATGGCTAAGAGAGCAATACGCAAGACTAGTTGTATGAGGGTTGTCACAAGTTGGGGGTTTTTGTTGGATGCAAAAGAAATAAATTGGAATAATAAAAAGCAGTGATTTATGAGGTAGAACATTCATCGGGGCATTTATCATTGGCTACAAAAGATTGCATGAGTTGATTAATTACGCCAGAGTTAGATCTAACCCTATTGTTGTGATTCTAAGAGTTGATTGCCTAGAACAAGATTAATCAGTGAGATCTCACCTTTAGTTTCGTTTTCAACAATCTTAAAAGCAAATCACATTAATCTAATTAAAGAGACTAATCAGCCAATTAATTAATCATTACCAAATCCTCATATGTCATGCATCAATTAATCAATTAACACATAAACACATGCCAATGAATTAGCCTAACTCAATCGAGTAAGCCAAGACAAAGGTTTAACACACAATTTAAGATCTCAAATTATATGTCATGGTTTTGATAATGAAAACTTATGCAAGATTAAGATCAAAGCCTCAATTTACCCCAATAATGTTCACACCCTCATAAACCACCAAGAGACTTAGTTACTCATGGAGGAAATAAAAGGACAGAAAATAAATTGGAATTAAAAACAAAGATGGAATGAAGAAATTAAACAACTTGAACAATAAAGAGTAAAGCAAAGAAAATAAATGCAAATTGGAAAGATGGAAAAACAAATAACTGAATTAATTAAAAGAAGTAACTTACAAAACCCAAAAGACTTGACGAATAACGTTGAAAGTAAACAATGGAAAAAGAGTGGAGAAAGTTAGAGAACAAAAACTAGGAAAAGGGGTGGAATCCTAATGGAGGAAATAAACTCTAACTAAAAGCCTAGGGTTGAAAAGTAAGAAACTAGGAAAAGAAAATAGTAAGATGATAAGAGAATTTGAAGGTATCAAGAGGTGTGTTTTCTGGAGGCACAAGCATGCTTTATATAGAGTGAGCAGCCTCAAAAACCCTAGCTATTGGGCCCCCAACTCGGTTTTGCAGATTGGCCCTTGCTGTCAAAATGCTGCTACGTGCGCCAGAGCGCCCGATCCTGAGCAGAAATCAATTTTTTCGCTTCCTTACTCTTGTTTTTTATTTCCATTGCTCAAATAATTGGTATGACTTGCACCACAAACACCAAATACCAAAGATCAAGTGCAAAGGTCATCATTGAATTGCAAAAACACCATAAAACATATTCAATTAGCCTTTATTTTCATTAATCTCCAAATAAATCCAAATTATAATAAACACAACAAAAGACTAAGAATAGAGTAAAGAATTACATACAATTGCTCAAATTAAGGGCATAAAATATCGGCAAAAACCACGTTATCGAATATCCCCACACTTGAACAATTGCATGTCCTCATGCAAGAAACAGTGATTCTAAGCACTTCTAAAAATAAAGCAATGACAATTACATCCCAACACCTATATCCTAAAAAAAAAAAATACTACAGATGATGGAAAGTTAATCAAAACAGCACACCTTGGTCAAAATTTTGCAAAAACCACAATCATGTTACAAGTTGGCATTCAAAAGAAAATCATGAGTTAAGAGAATCAGTTCATGTTATGCAGAGCTGGTTGATTGGTCCTCACCAGTATGTTTATCTCTCAATCACTCAGTGTTTTGGCTCAGCACTCAAACAATGAAAACACACAAGACTCGCATTCCATAAACTTGCTATACTTCTAACATTGCAATTCCACAAACATGGTGCATCAAGAGGTCTTTAGAGGGTTGTAATGGGGCTTGGGACAGGTATGGCATATATGGGAAGTGGACTAATTCCAAGAATTAAGAATTCATGGTTCGAATGATCCCAGATGATTTCCAGAAATAGAGAGAAGAGATGAAGAGAAAAGAAAACACCCTAAACCAATAAACCAACACAATTCCCAGCAAAATAATTCCCAAGATGATTCCCAAATAATTCCAAAATGATTCCCAGGAACCAAACAACCTTTATTTGAGAGCAATGACATATTTTTGTTGAACTTTCTTTTTTTTTTTTTTGAATTTTTTCATTTTTTTTATTTATTATTTTTTTTTATTCCTCATTCCAACTCTTTTGACAATTTGAAATGAGGGGAAACATGATAAAGAAAGATTGACCACTTATGTACACAAACAATACCCTTTACAATTTATTCCCATTCCAATATACGATTCAAACCCAATTTCCCCACACTTAAGACTTTGCCCAATATTCAAACCATGTCCTCCTAGTTTCTCATAGGGGATTTTCATTGTTTTTCGTTTCTTGGCTTGTAATGAGCTTAGTAAAGAATAAAGGGATAAAGGCTCAAATTGGCTACAAACAATGGGAAATGTGTATTGGATGGCTATTTATCTAAGTGGCTCACAAATGTAAAACAAAATTATGCCTCAATCACACGCAACATGTATAAAACGCAAAACAAGAATCAAGCAAATTCAGGAATAACAAATACAAGTGTGTGTGTGCTCACAGAAAGAAAGTGATCAATTGATGTATTTAATCACAATAAGGCTCAAATCTCACAGGTAATCCAAACAACCAATCAGAGATAACACAAACAATTCAAACTCATATGAGATAACATGCCAACAATTTCTGAGTTAAAATCACAGGGTAAAAGCAAATTCAGACCAAAGGGTGCTATAAACACAACTAGCCAATCATCTTACACAAACACAAAATAAAGGAAAATAACTATGCATGCAAGATATACACAAAAGCAACTTCTACACCCTCCCCACACTTGAATACGGCACTGTCCTCATTGACAAACAATTAAAGAACCGAGAGAAGGGTATAGAAAGGACCTGGAAGTGCGCTAGGGCGCTGCGGCAGTGGTTGCACGCGCGCTAGAGCGCCAGCAGGGCGCCAGAGCGCTGGTTCTGCTGCAGAAAACCACGGTTGCTGTCATGTACTCAGTGCATGAGACTCCCTAATGCAAAGTTAAATCTAACAAACATAAATTGATTAATTATAACTATAAACTAAAAAAAAACAAAATAAAAGGCTGTAAAATTAAAATTTGGTGGGTTGTCTCCCACAAAGCACTTTGCTTTAACGTCCCTAAGTTGGACGTTTGGTCAGCCACTCTCAGGGCTACTTATGCTTGAATAGATCTAGGACCTTCCACCATGGTGTGCTTTCCATACCTCCACCAGGATCCCATGAGAAGTGAACCACTCCAAAGAGAATGATCCCTTTCTTATTTCGGGACCCAAGTGTTTTGATCCTTAATTTGTCCCTTGAAGCACAACATCTGCTCCTGCAAAAAGCATCCCTAAAACAAACAAAATCAAGTGAGAAGGGATGAAAGTCCTCACAAGATGGGTTAGAGAAAACATAATTGAAATCAGTTAGTGATAACGTGGTTTTTACCAATATTTTATGCCCTCAATTTGGATGATTGTATGCAATTCTTTGCTCTATTTTGGCCTTTTATTGTATTTAATACAACTTGGAATTAATCTGAGCTTAATAGAAATAAAGGCTAAAATAACAAGTTTTATGATGATTTTACAATTCAAGGATGACCTTTGCACTTGATCTTGGATATTTTGTATTTTTAGTGCAGGTCACAGGTATTATTGGAGCTGTAGACATCAGGAACTGAGCAAGAAGCGGAGCAGTGGATTTCAGAACCGGCATCGAGCGCTCCAGTGCCCATAGCGCGCCCCAGCGCACGAGGCTCACTTAAACTCGTCACGTGCACAGCGCTGGCGCTCTAGCGAGCTATACGCGCCCCAGCGCCGCGCCGCAACTCTGTCACAAAAGAAACCCTATCTGCACGAGTTGGGGGCCCAAATTGATTAGGGTTCGGAGGCTGCTCATCTTATTTAAAGGGAGCTAATGCATCATAAACATCTACCTCTCAACATCTCCACTTTTACATCTTTTCTTTTCCTAGTTAGAGTTATTTTTGCTTCCCATTAGGATTTCCGTCTTTCCTAGTTTAGCTCTAGCTCCTTCATTTACATTCCAAACGTTATTCGTCCAGCCCTTTTTGGGTTTTGTAAGTTACTCTTTTATCATTAATTCAGTTATTCGTTTTTCCATCTTTCCAATTTGCATTTAATTTCTTACTTTGCTCTTTGTTGTTAATTGCTTTCTTTATTCCAATTTAATTCTTGCCTTTTTAATTCTTGCCATGAGTAACTAAGTTCTTGGTGGTTTATGAGGGTGTGAACATCATTGGGGTAATTTGAGGCTTTGTTCTTAATCTTGCATAAGTTTTCATTATCAACCCTTGGCATATAATTAATTGAGATCTTAAATTGTGTGTTTAATCCTTTGTCTTGGCTTACTCGATTGAGTTAGGTTAATTCATTGGCATATGTTTATGTGTTAGTTGATTAATTGATACATGGCAGATCAGGATTTGGTAATGAGTAATTAATTGGCTGATTAGTCTCTTTAATTAGATTAATGTGATTGGCTTTAATAATTGTTGAGAGTGGAACTAAAGGTGAGATCTCTCTAATTAACCCCATTATAGGCAATTAATCATTAGAATCACAACAAAGGAGTTAGATCTAACTCCGGTGTAATTAATCAACTCATGCATTCTTTTGTAGCCAATGATAACACCCTAATGAATGTTCCACCCCCATAAACTGCTGTTTTTATTATTCCTATTTTATCCCAATTTAATTTCCTTGCATACAAAAACCCCCCAATTATGACAAACCATCATACAACTAGTCTTGTGCATTACTCTCTTAGCCATTCCTTGTGAGAGACGACCCTGGTTTCCACTAAACTATATTAAGGGAACTTGGTTTTAAAAATAATTAAATTTATGGTTGACACGACTACAACCATCAAATTTTTGGCGCCGTTGCCGGGGAATGGCGATGAAAGTAATCACTAGTTGTTTGATTTGTTAATAGTGTACATAACCGTTTTCTTTTATTTTTTTCTTTGTTTCTTCCAAAAATAAAAACAACAAAAAAGATTTTCTTTTATTTTGCACTTTATTTTCGTTTATTTTTTTTAATTTTACTCTTCCCAGACTCGCTGTTCTCAGAACAGCTGAGTCTCCTGCTGATACTCGCGCCCCAACGCGTATACAACGCTCCAGCGCGGGCTGCAAACTGAAAAGTTGCAGTTCTGCGTACCGCGTTGCTGTCCACTGGTCCTGAACTTTCTAATCTATTTGTTAGTGTTTCAGGTTTGAGTTCAACCCATGGGAGACCATCAGCTTACCTTGAAAGAACTCGCAACCCCGGATCTCACTCAACAACCTCTGGGGATCGCCTACCCAAGGTTGGATGCCGAATTCGAGCTTACGGGAGCGATTCTACAAATTTGCTCCCTAAGTTCCAAGGTTTGGCCAGAGAGGATCCACACCAGCACCTCAAAGAATTCCATGTGGTGTGTGAAACTCTCAAGCCAAGAGGAGTCAACGAGGAACATGTGAAGCTTCGGGCTTTTCCGTTCTCTCTGGACGGTCAGGCGAAGCAATGGTTCCTGAACCTGCCAAATCGAGCTGTCAACACCTGGATTGGCATGAAGAAGATCTTTTTGGAGAAATTCTTCCCAGCCTCAAGGGCAGCTGCCATAAGGAAGGACATTAGTGGCATCCGCCAACTCCAGGGTGAGTCTCTCTACGAGTATTGGGAGAGATTCAATAAACTAGTGGCAAGTTGTCCAACCCATCAGATCTCTGAACAACTCCTGATCCAATATTATTATGAGGGTCTGACGGGTATGGACCGGTGCATGATCGATGCTGCTAGTGGTGGTGCCTTGATGGACAAGACTCCGGCAGATGCACGGATCCTGTTCGAAAACATGGTTGTGAATTCACAGCAGTTTGGCACAAGGGCAACTGCCGTGACCAAAGGGGTGAATGAGGTAGCTCAACCGGAAGGTGTTGGCTTACACCAGAAACTGGAAGAGATTGCCATCTTCATGAAGCAGTTGGCCATTAACCAAACCAACGCGGGAACCCCAAGTCAACCTATGTTGTGTGGGGTATGTTCTCTGGATTCCCATGCATCTGACCAGTGCCTACACTCTCAAGAAGGAACAACAATGGTGGCAACCACGAGCATGATTCCGGGAAGGCCCCAATTTCAACAGCAGCAAGTCTGGTATCAACCTTTCCATCAAGGGCAGTTTCAAGCCCTAGTGCCTATATCTCCACCAACTCCACTATTGCCCTTACCTGCACCTCCCCTATCGGCTGAGCCATCTCTTAGTGATGTGATGAAACTACTCAGGGAGCAGCAGAATATGATGATGAATCTGCAGAATGAGGTCAACCAAATGAGAGGGGGCGGGAGAATCTCTGATAGCCAGGGGAATGTACTTGCTGTTCAGTTGAGATCGGGGAGAGCACTAAAAGACCTCAAGTCATCTCAACCTACAAGGGAGATCGAATTGCTTTGAACGGAGGATACTGTCGTTGATCCACCTGTGGAAGAGGTCACTTCCGAATCAGTCCCTGAGGAGCCAACCATAGTCTCCCCTTCCATTCCATTCCCTCAAGCCACTTTGACGAAATAGAAGAAAAAGGAAGTGGAATTGGATAAGGAGCTATTGGACATCTTCAAGAGTGTAGAGGTAAACATTCCCTTGCTTGACGCTATCAAGCAAATTCCGAAGTATGCCAAGTTCTTAAAGGAGCTATGCACCAATAAAAGGAAACTTAAAGGGAATGAAAAGGTAAAATTTGGGGTGAATGCTTCCTCAATAATCACCCCAAATCTCCCACAAAAATGCAAAGATCCCGGCACTTTCACCATTCCATGCACAATTGGCAACATGCAATTCCGAGAAGCCATGGCTGATTTGGGTGCAGCCATAAATGTCATGCCAAGATCGGTATACCAAGCTCTAAATGTTGGAACACTCAAAACCACCGGCGTGATCATTCAATTGGCCAACTGCACCATACAACAACCAGATGGACTTCTGGAAGATGTGTTGGTTAAGGTAAATGATTTAATATTTCCAGCTGGTTTTTATGTATTGGAAATGGCACAAGATGGAGAGTGTAACCAGCAAGCATTAATTCTTGGTAGACCTTTTCTAAAATCTGCTAAAGCCAAGATTGATGTCCATGCTGGTAGCGTCTCTATGGAATGTGGGGAATTCAAGGTCCAATTTAATTTTAAAGATGCCATGAAATTTCCATCCGAGAACCATTCTATTTTTGCACTAGATATCATGGAAACTTTACTTGAAAACAACATTGATGGTATCTCAAATGGCTTCAACTCATGGCTAGACTTTGATTTTGAATTCAACTGTCCAGATTGTGGAAAGTGTGAGGATCTTTGTGAAAATTGCTTAGCGATAGATCTATCCCTAGGGATACCCCAAGAATACTCAATTTTGGCCGAAGAATTCGAGTATGGGCCGGGGCAAATCCTACCTGTGTTGGGAGCGATGACACTGCTGCTGGAATTCTGCAGCAAGAACTTGCGCCCGAGCGCCCCCTTGGCGCTGGAGCGCACGCTCGCAGCACAGAAAATTTAATTTATGCTGTTATCTGCGATTCTGACCAAATCCTTTCAATTCCCGACTCAAATTCGAGATATAATGCTTGTTCTTCTGCCAAAGTGTGAAAGTGTATGTGTGCACGAGAAGGGGGGTTGAATCGTGCAAGTTTTAAAAATTTCTTCTTAAAACTTTTACTTAGAAAGCTGTTTTTACTCAGAAGGTAGAATTAAGAGTTTGCAGCGGAAATTACTTTCTGAGAAGATTAAGTTTCCGAGAACTTAGTCTTTCTGAGAAAGTTCCTTTCTGAGCAATTTTAAGAAAATGATTTTACGTTAGAATTTCTTAAATGCTTTCTGATTTTAATCAATAAAGTTTTTACGAGACTTCTTAATTAAAATCGTGGCAAAGTTTTCCTCAAGGATTTATGCAATTAAAGAGTAAGGGAGAAAAGCTTAACACAAAGAATTTTATACTGGTTCGGTTATAACCAACCTACTCCAGTCCTCAACCTTCAGTTGAGAGTTCTTGGATATTCTTCTTCAAGTGCCTTCCCAGACAACACTGCCTTTACCAAGTAAAGGACTTCCACCACTTCACAACCCGAAGTGGATTTCCTTGCCTCACACAAGAGGACTTCCTTGCTTCCAACACTAGAGGACTTCCTTGCCTTAAACACTAAAGGACTTCCTTGCCTCACAACAGAGGACTTCCTTGCCTTAAACAATTAAGGACTTTGAACTTTGCCTCAAACACCAGAGGACTTAAAACTGCCTTCAAACAACGAAGGACTTAGCGTTTTTCGGAAAGTTGATTTTGCTTCGAAAACATACTACTAAGATTAAGTTACAAACTTAATTTGACCCTTAGTAGACTTCTAGATTTAACTTACAAATGTAAGAATTTACACCAATTCAGAACTAGAAGATTTTGCAAAGTTAGAAGAACAATTTCGTAAAAATTGTCTTTCTGAGAAAGTTCTAAGTTTTCGCAAAATGATTTTCAATTCAACAGAGTTTTGGCACGTTTAATCAAGAGTTTTAGCGCAAGAGTTTCGTCACATTGCTCTGGAATTGAACTCATATATATAGGCATCAAAGAGCCGCGAAATTAGAAGCTTTCACATTGCTTATGTGGCTGTGTCCTTTTCAGAACGGCTCCCTGCTACAGTCAGCGCGAAATGAGGAACTTTTCAGAACTGCACAGTGCGCGTGTTCCCACTTCCTTAGCTAGTTGTAGCGAGCTTTCTGAGACTTCTTACGATCCCTTGAGAGTGTACCCTTGGTTGCTTCTGAGTCCAACTTTCTGAGAGTTGTACGGACTTCTGAGGCGAACCTTCTGAGGGAAGACCCTTCTGAGGCGACAGTGTTCTTTCCTCAGAAACATGTTTTCACCTTCTGCGCTTCTGAGACATCATTTCTGGTATCTTTTGGCGCTATGATTTTATCAATTGATCTTGAGGCTACTTGATGTTTTGTCTTGGTCTTTGCTCATGGTATTGCAATAATTTAAAGCTTTCTGAGACACTTAGCGCACATATTAGTACAACCTTAAGTAAAATTTTATACTTATGGCATACCTTGTTATCATTAAAACTTTCATTGCTCTAAGAGAATTATGCCTAATTCTCTCAGAAGGGTTCTGGAGCTTACAAAATGTTCTCAATTTCAGGTGACTCAAAGGAAGGGGAACAGAACACACCCAAGGAGGAGCTGAAACCACTTCCCCCACACCTCAAATATGCCTTTTTGGGAGAAGGACAAAACCAACCGTTAATTATTGCCAATGACCTTTCATCTGAGCAAGAAGAGAGACTCGTCACTGTATTGAAGGGTCATAAGGAAGCAATTGGTTGGACATTGGCAGATATTAAGGGAATTAATCCTTCTACATGCACCCACCGCATCTTTTTGGAAGATGACGCCAAACCAGTAAGGCAACCCCAGAGAAGACTAAACCCTCTGATCCTTGACGTGGTGAAGAAAGAGGTCACGAAATTGCTGGCTGTGGGGATCATCTACCCCATTTCCGACAGCCAATGGGTCAGCCCGGTGCAAGTAGTGCCCAAAAAGTCAGCAATGAGAACAACGAACTCATCCCTACCAGAATTCAAAATAGTTGGAGGGTATGTATTGACAACCGGAGACTTAATCAAGCCACCCGGAAGGATCATTTCCCTCTGCCCTTCATTGATCAAATGCTGGAGAGGCTAGCAGGCCAGTCACATTACTGTTTCCTGGACGGATTCTCCGGCTACTTCCAGATCCACATCGCTCCTGAAGATCAGGAGAAGACCACTTTCACATGCCCCTTTGGTACTTATGCCTACCGCCACATGCCGTTTGGGTTGTGCAACGCACTAGGTACTTTCCAAAGATGTATGGTAAGCATCTTCTCCGATTTTCTTGAAAATTGCATGGAAGTATTTATGGATGATTTTACTATTTTTGGATCCTCTTTCGATGACTGCCTGCATAGTCTGGAAAAAGTTTTAAAAAGATGTATCTCTGCCCGCCTTGTTTTAAACTTTGAAAAATGTCACTTTATGGTCAAACAAGGTGTGGTACTTGGGCATGTCATCTCTAAAGCTGGGATCTCGGTAGACAAAGCTAAAATAGATGTTATTTCCTCTCTGCCTTACCGCGCCAGTGTGCGGGAGGTTCGTTCTTTTTTGGGTCATGCAGGATTTTATCGGAGATTCATCAAGGATTTCAGCAAGATTGCACTACCCATGACCAAGCTACTGCAGAAGGAAGTAGAATTCCAGTTCGATGATGCATGCAAGAAGGCATTTGACGAATTGAAGGAGCACCTCACCACTGCACTTGTGATTCAACCACCGGACTGGACGCTGCCATTTGAACTCATGTGTGACGCTTCCAACTACGCATTGGGCGCTGTACTAGCCCAATCGGTGGGTAAGGTTTCTCATGTCCTTTATTATGCTTCTCGCACTTTAGATGCCACACTATCCAACTATACCACTACCGAAAAAGAACTCTTAGCCATTGTTTTTGCATTGGATAAATTTCGATCATATTTTGCTAGGTTCCAAGGTAGTAGTATACTCCGATCATGCAGCTCTAAAATATCTTTTAAAGAAACCTGAAGCCAAGCCAAGGTTAATTAGGTGGATGCTACTCTTACAAGAGTTTGATTTAGAAATATTGGATCGGAGTGGTGCTCTCAATTTGGTTGCTGACCATCTGAGTAGAGTTGAGCACATTCCCAAGGATCCCCTTCCACTTAATGACTCTTTTCCTGAAGAGCACTTACCTAAGGTTGATGTCATTCCATGGTATGCACCGATTGCCAATTACTTGGCAGGCCGAGTTATCCCATCAAAACTTTCAAAATCCCAAGTAGAGAAATTCAAAAGTGATTGCAAATACTACTTGTGGGATGCACCATATTTGTGGAGACTCGGGTCTGATCAAGTAATTAGACGTTGTGTGGATGACATGGAATTCCAATCAATCTTAACTTTCTGTCATTCTGGGCCTAGCGGTGGCCACTTTGGACCTCACCGCACTGCTAGGAAAATCCATGACTGTGGATTTTACTGGCCTTCCATTAAGAAAGACTCTTATGAGTTCTGTAAGTCATGTGAGCAATGCCAAAGAGCTGGAAATAACTCATGGAAAAATGAAATGCCCCAACAACGTTTACTATTTTGCGAAATCTTTGATGTGTGGGGAATTGATTTCATGGGACCACTTCCTAGCTCTCGTGGTTTTGTTTACATCCTTCTCGCTGTGGATTATGTCTCAAAATGGGTGGAAGCAATTGCCACCAGAACTAATGATTCTGCAGTTGTAGTTGCTTTTGTTAGGTCCAATATTTTCTGCAGGTTTGGAACACCAAGGGCTATCATTAGTGACAGAGGAACTCATTTTTGCAATAGGAGCATGGATGCCCTACTCCGTAAGTATGGGGTTGTTCATAGAATCTCCACTGCCTATCACCCCAAAACTAACGGGCAAGCAAAAGTCTCCAACCGTGAGATCAAAAGAGTCTTGGAGAAGGTAGTGAACCCCAACAGGAAGGATTGGAGTCTAAGGTTAGATGATGCACTGTGGGCATACAGAACAGCGTTCAAAACCCCAATAGGCATGAGCCCTTTCCGACTTGTCTTTGGAAAGGCATGTCACTTGCCTGTGGAATGAGAACACAGACCCTATTGGGCGATCAAGCAGTGCAACATGGATCTAACCTTGGCAGGAGAACACAGGAAGCTCCAATTACAAGAATTGGAAGAGTTTCGTCTGGAGGCCTACGAAAGTTCTCGGTTGTACAAAGAAAAATCAAAGGCATTCCACGACAGTAACATTTCCAGGAAGGAGTTCAAGGACGGGCAAGAAGTACTGCTCTACAATTCAAGGCTAAAACTGATGGCTGGGAAACTCAGATCCAGATGGGATGGACCCTTCATTGTTTCTAGAGTCTTTCCCCATGGAGCGGTGGAAATCTGTTGTCCTGAAACTAACTCAAAGTTCAAGGTCAATGGGCACAGATTAAAAATCTTCAACAGAAATCAGCAGCATACATAGGAGAATGAGAGGGATATCGTCCATCTTGAGGACCCAAATTCCACATGAGCAGCCAACCGTCCAACTTAAGGACGTTAAAGCAAAGTGCTTGGGGGAGACAACCCACCAAAATTTAATTTCTGCACTTAGATACCTTCCTCTTTATTATTCTCTTCTTTTCTCTAACACTTGCTTCCAGATATTTACTTAGCCAATTGGAAAACCAATCGCAGTGCAGCTGTCATGAAAAACTGCCGCAGATCGCGCTCTAGCGCCTTAACCGCGCTCTAGCGTACGTGAGGATACGGCCCCGGCGCTCTGGCGCCCGTATCCCGCCCCAACGGCCTTGGACAGTTGAGCCCTCCATAGGTCCTTTCCATACCTTTCTCTCTGTTCTTTAATTTGTTGACACTGGGGACAGTGTCTCATTCAAGTGTGGGGAGGGTGTAGATAAAATTGACTTTTGTAAATAATGGTTTGCCTAACTCTTTTTCTTTTTCTTTTTCTTTATTTTATTCTTATGTGTTTTTAGGTATGGGGAGTTGCATAAGAGAAGTTTCTCCCAGCCGCTTCTCAAATGTTTGAAGCCTCAACAAGGTGAATATGCTCTAAGAGAGATTCATGAAGGAGATGGAGGGCACCACCCAGGAGGGAGGTCCCTAGCATTGAAGACCCTAAGGGCATGGTACTACTGGCCAACCTTAGCCAAGGATGCGGCTGAGTTCGTGAAGAATTGCTCTAAGTGTCAAGAACATGCACACTTTCATGTAGCACCTCCGGAAGAGATGACCTCGATTGCGAGTCCTTGGCCTTTCGACAAATGGGGCATTGACCTCTTAGGGCCATTCCCCATAGCCCCAGGGCAGGTTAAGTATCTGATAGTTGCCATCGACTATTTCTCCAAGTGGATCGAGGCCGAGCCCTTGACCTCCATCTCGGGAGTTCAATGACGGTAGTTTATGTGGAAGAACATCTTTACGAGGTTCGGGATCCCGACCTCCGTCATCACCGACAACGGGACCCAGTTCACAGACAGGAAGTTTAAGAGCTTGTTGGAAGGTTTCAAGGTCACTCACCACTTCACTTCAGTAGAACACCCCCAGGCCAATGGGCAGGTGGAAGCGGCCAACAAAGTCATCCTCATGGGGTTGAAGAAAAGATTAGATCAAGCAAAGGGGCTATGGGCTGACGAGCTAGGGAGTGTCCTATGGTCTTATCGAACAACCCCCCACTCAGCAACAAGGGAGACTCCCTTCAAGATGGTATATGGTTCAGATGCTATGATCCCGATGGAGATCGGCGAGCCCAGCTGGAGGGTTATGGCCTATTCGGAGATAGACAACGAACAGAGAAGAAGAGAAGACTTAGACCTCGCACCCGAACTCAAGGAAGAAGCACACGTTCAGGAAGTCGAGCTAAAAAGAAGGGTCGCCAAGAGATACAACGCCAAGGTCTTCCCGAGAAGCTTTGAGGAGGGAGACCTTCTTACCCGCAGAGCCAACATCGGGCCTCCAACCCCGGGACAGGGAAAGTTAGCTCCTAATTGGGAAGGCCCCTACAAGATCAAAGAAGTGCTAGGAAAGGGCGCATACAAGCTTGTCACTCTGTTAGGAACTGCAATTCTGAGGTCGTGGAATGCCACCAACCTCAGGAAATTTTATGTCTAATTTTCTTTTGATGTAATACCACGACCCGTCGGATACTCTTTTTCCACCCCTAGGTTTTTCCCACTGGATTTTCCTAGGGAGGTTTTGATGAGGTCCGACCTCGTGGGCCGGATGGACAAATAGCCACCGGTTTTTCAGTATCAAATCAATGAAAAGTCTTCACATGTTATCTCTCATTCTTGATCATGCAAAACAACGGCTCCAACTTGAGGAGTGCGAACTCCTAATCGCCTAAAGTCTCCATGAAAGGGGACAATAGAGCGGCGACACATCAACTTGTCTAAAACATAAGACAAGAACGCCCCGAACCCGCACCCAAAGACGGGACCAGGCCTTGGTCTAGTCGGAAGGAGGCCAGGGGCTCCCAAAAAATAACGAGTCTAATGAACTCACAAAAAACACAGCTCTTAAGCTCGTTGATAAGGCACAAATCACCAAATAGAAAAAGCAAGCAAGCTCTCATGTAAGATAATAAGAAGCATCAACATCCAAAATATGAATATCCAAGTACAAAATAAAGGGATCAAAGCCCTACAACAACACAAAGTAAGGGTTCAAAGCCCCACCACAAAATAAAGGGTTCAAAGCCCTATTACAAAACGAGAAAATGTTCAAAGGTCTACTACATAAACAGAGTAATGCTTGAAGTCAAAAACTACAAAAAGCAAGTACAAACATAGCTAACATCAAGAGCTACTCATCGGGGATCGGAACAATCTCTCCGTCCTTAACATAGTTAATCTCGCCCACCTCCGAGAAGTCCACATCGGTCAAGTCATACTTGCGGCGAAGCAACACCCGCACCTGATCGAGAATGTTCCGGTAGACCACTGTGTTCGCCTCATCCCAGGAGCGAACGATCTCAGCTTGGTCTCGAACCACCTCCTCCTTTGAAGCCTCTAACTCGCTGTAAGAACTCTCCAAAGTCCGCTTCTCTGCCAGCAAACCCGAGATCCTCTCATCTCGGTTATCCACATCCTTCTGCAAATATGAATTCAAGCGGGTCAACTCAGCCACTTTCCTCTCGAGACTAGCCTGCTTCGACTCCAACTCCTCAACACGCTCCTTCAAGGCCTGGGAAGTCTCATCCTTCCTTTGGCAGAGACCCTCAAGAGTTGCCTTCTCTTTCTCCAGCTTCATAACATTTGCTTTCAAGGAGGGAATCTGAGGCAAAGCTTCCCGATGCAGGTGAATCAGTCCTACCGCCCTCAAAAGGTAATGGGAGACTCCACGCAGAAGAGAATCATGGTTTTGCGCCCTCACCCAGCGACGAAAGGGACAAGTAGTAATGGCCCCATCAATGAATTCAGTAAGTGAGAAATCTGGGTCAGTCAAGGATTGATCGTCCATGTCTAAACACCTAGCTTCGGGAGGAGGGGAGCTCGCCCTCTGAGGCGGGGGGGACCGAGTCTCGGAACTCGGCTCCGGAACCTTCCTCTTCCCCTTCCCCTTCTCCTTGCCCTTCTCTTTCCCCTTCTTAGACTTCGTGGATGAAGAAGGTGGAGGCAGAGGTGGAGGAGGAGAAGCCGAAGGAGAGGAGGCGCCACTAGCAGCTGGAACATGGGCAGTACCGGAAGAGGCAGCCTCCTTCAAGGGGAAGTCTCAGTGCCATCTCCCGAGGCCTTCCCCCTCAAGGCCTCAAGCTTGACCAGACTCTGCATGCTCATATCTACAAAAAAGAATGAATCGAATTAGGAACACATGGTATAAGACATAAGGTGAAGAAGAATAAGAACTAAGACAAAGCGAGATATCAAATTGTCTTTCAGGGTGGACATCAAAATCAATGTCCTCAGAAGATTAATGTTTTCAAGGGCAAGAAGTTAATTTTTAAGGTTTCACTCAAGATTGATGACCTCAATTCAATTCAACCCTGTAGCATAAATATGGTGAAACTGGGCTCTAATGAGGCTATTATGTCTTCCTTTAATAAGAAATTCAAGGATGATGATGTGAGGATATCCTTTTCAACGCCCTTTTTTTTAAGTTAGTGCTTCTGCATATTGATTTAATTATCATTTTTTTATTTCATATCAGTCGAGCTACATTCGTGAGGGATCAAATATTTTTATCCATGTTGCCGATTATTCTAACTTAAACAAGGTAATTAATTTTTTAAAATAACAGTTATGGCGTTCCTTTAAAATAATGTAAAAGGAGAATATGCATGTTCATAGCTTTAATCATTTTGCAGGAAAGCTTCTCTAAAACATGTGAAATTTATTAGGATTCTGAAGGACCATTGTTACAAACTCCTTCAAAGCAATCATATAGTGCTGCGGTTTGGGTTGCGAAAGCCACTGATGCTACACCAGTTAAATTTGGCCAGTCATCTACTAAACTTAGGAAGATGCTTAAGGATGATAAAGAGTAGAAGATTCCATTGGATTATAAAAGAGTTCTCCAAATAGGACAAGCTTGTGCTCCCAAATAATATTTTATCTTATTTACTTCCATCAAGTAGTTGCCTCTTACATTTTTTAATGTCATTTTCATTTGATCAATCAGATTTATTCATTAGAGTCTTTTGAGTATTTTAGGTTATTAAACTATTTCTTTTGGTTAAACAATTTTATTATTAAATTATATATTTCTTATATATTAATGATAAATCATATATTTTTTCTATTAGACTTAATTGTTACCATCTAATAATCATAAATTCTGTTTTTTTATTTTTAGATTCCAATTTGAATAATCCTTTTTGATTTTTAATAAATTCCATACGTTGTTATTATGTTAGAGAGTATCCACTTTTACTCTCCCTTAAGTAGGGATGTCAAAACGGGTTCGGCCTGCCGAGCCAGCCCGCTTAGCCCGCCAAAATAGGCGGGCTGTGCTGAGTTTTTAGGACCGCCATTCTCTAAAAGCCCGCTTAGCCCGCTAATCTTTTTTTTTCTTAAATTTCTAAATTAAACTACCGAATACCCACTTCCAAAAAAAAAATTATAAAAAAACCTATCCAATACCCATAACCCATTACACCATTGGCCCACCCAACTCATTACCTGACCCTAATCTTCTATACCCAAGTTCCAACACCCACAGTCCCGCACCCCTCCCACACCCTTACCCTTCCCTCTCCCTTAGACCCTCACACCCTTGAAGGCTTGAACTCTGATTTCTCACTCTCAGAGTCTCAGTCTCTCTTGCTCACAACACAAGAACAAAAATCAACACTCATAGAGATAGAATCACTCACTCACTCACTCTCAGCCTCAGCTCCATCGTCGGTTGCTGTAATACCTCGGGTATTCTGAGTTAGTTTGAGTAAGAGATCACGATTCACGGTACAACCGGGGAGATAGAACCAAGTGAGTCCCACCTCCCCACTCTTTTTCCTTCCTTTTTCCTTTTTCTCTCTTTCACTCCCGTAACCCCACCCCCCTCATTCTCACAATTCCATCTTCTTCCCCTCATCATTTCTCTCATCTCTCTTTCTCTCAAATTTCAACCAAATCTCCATCAATCTTCAAGATTCAAGTTAGCATTGTTCATCTAGTATATTGTGGGTAAGTGTAGAGTATTTCTTTTGCTCCATTGATGTCTATTTCCCTCAAATCCCGGTTTTGGGTTTAGGGTTCTTATTTGGGGGTTTTTGATTTCGTTGAGAATCTGAGGTTTATGATGTGTTCTCTAGGGTCTCAACCAACTAGGGAAGCTCTAGGTAACTCATCCTAGCTCCGGGTGGTGTCTTGGAGCTCATTGGAGTAATTTGTGAGTAATGGGTTATTTATGGTTTATGTTTGATTTTGATTGATATTGTGAATTTCTTGCTATGGTAGTTGATAGGGACTGAGATTGGTTGATATATGATAGATATTGTATGTTGGTTGTGTTTGATTTGGATGAGTTGTGGTGAAAATGTGGATTTGGAGATGATTTTCGCGAAGTTTTCTGCAGACTTTCGTCACTGACTCAGGCTGTAATCGATTAAAGCGAATTGGTAATCGATTACCAAATGTAACATCCCAAATTATTAACTATGCCATGGACATAATTAACAACTTGCAATGTTACATAACACCCAAAAACCCCATTTTTTTTTTTTGAAACGTATATATGTAAAATATAATTTCGCAAACCCCTGTGTACAATAAATCGGTATCGAGACTCAAAGCCACGACCAATCAGATTAGTAACACGAATAGATAACCTGGATAAGCGTCTAAAATAACAATAGAAAATGCCAATAATATAATAAAGGCCCATGCAACAAATGGCCATGATATTAATATATAACATATGCGTCAGAGTGGAAAATATAAAGGTTTGAGTGTATCAGGATCATGTTTAGCACATACAGAAATAAGAATGGAGCTGACATGATCAAAATAAATAAGTCTGGAATCCTGGTCCGAATATACAAAAAGGACTCAGGTAAAACTGCAGTTCATCAGATACATATACATGCCAAAAGAGTTAATCCCACGCAGGGGTACAAAAAGCTCCATACAAAAGATAACTTATAAACAAAAGAAAAGATGTCAATGGTCAGCTGCACATCGGTCAGGTTGGTCACGATCAGCGCCTCACCTACTGGCGCTCCCGGTATCCTCGCTCATATCCGAGCCTGCTGCGGGAGAGGACACCTCTGACTCCACAAAGATGTAGTTGACATCTGGCCAGACGTCCGCTGAGTCGTCGCTCCGGTAGCCTCCATCTTCCTCCGGGTCCGACTCGACCGACTCCGAGGCAGGAGATGGTGGCGGAGGTGGCGGTGGAGAGGCAGACGAACGGGCCGGCACTAGAGCTGGGGCAGGAGCAGGAGCAGGGTACCTCGCTAGAAGCTCTGGGATGAAGAAACGGTGTACCCCGGAGATAGTCGACGCGACAGTCACCGCACCGGTGGCCGGCGTGTAGCTGGACCAAGCAAAATCATAGGTCTCGTGGCGCGGCGGGGGCGGCGGTGGCTGGTCCATCTAGAATCGAAGCATCAAGAAAAGAGAGCATAAGACGAAGTCGTCTTAGTGAGTTACCTTGAGCACACGGATCTACGTGCCCGATGTTATCGATTCTAGCTAATCAAAGTAATACTTGTATCAAACGGGACTTTAATTTTCTCAGAAACTCAAGTACTTACTTTGACTAGATCAAACAACTTAACGATCCGTTTCTAGAGGGGAAACCTATGAGTCTTTCTAAGTTCTCGCGGTTCTCTCAATGTATAATAATTGCTCACCCCTTTCACATGTCATTACAGCCGACCAAAATCGGTTTCGCACTTGTGGTAACCACCACATCAAATTCTAGCAGCAATTATACATAGTATGCAACAAGCCAACACTTTCGCATTATTCATATTAGTAAGCATGCATGAGAGTAATTCAAATAACATATTAACTTTGAGGCGTATCCGAATACACCCACCTCCCAGATACCCTCTAATGGCATATTCGAATACACCCACCTCCCAAATAGCCACATCGGCATACTCGAATACACCCAACTCCCAAGTAGCCGGCATCAGCGTACTCGAATACACCCAACTCCCAAGTAGTTGGAAAAAGGCCTACTCGAATCCACCCAAACTCCTAAGTAGCCATATAATACTTCAATCTTCCCAAATCAACACAACCACACAATACATATACAAATCTCTACATTTCAGCTTAACAATCAAATTCTCAACATCATAGCATGCACTTCCAAAGGCTCACAACTAAGTGGCTCATTATTCATAATTTTACAACTCATTCATGTTTCACAATTCAAGCATGGTTCACAATTTAAGCACAAAATCACAATCACTTCATCATGAACATATCATAATTCACTTTGGTCTCAACTAAGGGATTCTACCACCCATATTATCATAGCATGCTTGTACATTATTATCATAATGAATTCGTCATCATATATAACTCCATTCACATACACTCGTCAATTCAAATTTCTTAACATTCACATAAACGGGTTTGGGTTCTCCGAACACCATGTTCTTGCTACGAACTAAAGCATTAAAGCTCTCGTCACACACATAGCCTAGTCTCATTCTTATCTTTATCACATATCACAAAAACTCACATGTCACTCCTTAACTTACAATTCTTTACACATTAACTTATATATATATACACTCCATTTCTCTTTTCATGATTAAAAACATTGCTACACACTTATTTTCATCACTTTAAAATAGTATGTTAACCCCATTATCATTATTTGAAGACTTGTAATTGAATTAGGGTGAAAATAAGTGAAATTGTACTTTTCAGGTGCAGGGGATCGATCCTCAGGGGCCTGGGATCGATCCTGCCTCAAAATTTTACAAAAAACTCGTTTTCGCAGCACGGGGATCGATCCTCTCATAGTGGGGATCGATCCCCAGGCAAAATTTTTCAGGATCAACAATTTTTCACATGGGGATCGATCCTCCAATGGTGGGGATCGATCCCCACAGCACAGTTTCTGCAGAAAACGCAGAAATCGCGTTTCAGCTCTATTTTCACTTCAAAACCAATACCCACTCCTCCAAATCACTCAAAAATCACCCATCCAATATACATACACATAACATCAGTATCTAACCTCAATATATCAGAACCAAATGCAAGAAAAACATAATCTCATGCACATGCAAGCATCAAACTTCACATGCAAGCACACACACAAGCTTCATTCATCAAATTTATCAAGATACTTTCACATGCATCATGCAACTCGAAAATCAGAGGTGAATATCAACAAAAACACAAAGCAAGAGGTTCTGGAACAATGAGAAATCAGAAGCATGATGAAGGGGGTTGATAACTCACCTAGATTCTTGAAGAGGAAGCACAAGAAGAGGGTGTTGATGGTGCTTCTCTTGGGCTCCAATGGCTGGCCGAAAATGGTGAGGGAAGAGGGAAGAAGAGAGCTCTGCTAGTGTGCTTTTGGAGAAATGAATTTGAGTTGTGAAGGGGAGGGGGTCTGGCCGAAGCTTTAAGCAAGCTAGGGGGTGTTTTGTTTAATTTTTGAGTTGTTGTAGTGTTAAATGTCTCTAGGTAGTGAGTATGAGTATGTGTTTGAGTATAATTTTGAGCAATAAATTGCAACTAAGAGTTATGGTGAGAGTTAAATAAATTTTGGAGAGCTCAGGGTCCTAAAAAGTTGCTCCGGTTGTGTTTAGGATCTAGCTCAGGCTCGCTCTCAGGTTACTCAAAAACTCACTAAACACTCAATTTCAAACTAAGAAAATGATATATGATCGTTATGAAAATTTCCTTAATATTATGAGACTCTCAATGAGTCTAAAATAATTATCTTATATTATTATTAATTTCACATTATTTATATATAAAAAGGATTTTCCTGAAAATCGTAAAAATGCGAAATAATAATAATAATAGCCTAAAAATCATAATTTTCCAATATTGGTGAGAATATTTTCCAAATATTTTCCAAACACCAATTTGGGAATTTAAATTTTAAATATTAAGGTCGCAACAAAATTTTTATAACGATCATTACTCCTCTCAGGGGTTCTCTAACTCATACAATAATAATATTAAGTCTGCCTTGCTTCTCAGCAACTTAAATTATTATTATAGTAACTTATAGTATATTCACAAAATTTAGTCACATAAAACAAATGCATATATATATATATATATATATATATATATATATATATATATATATATATATATATATTTATGCACCCATATACACAAATAAATATATATATACAACTTATTTTTAATCATAAGATATCAAATATGTTCCCTTTCACATATATGAAATTTTATTTATTCTCACATAAGCACCTTAATATATCAAACATGATTATATATATATATATATATACATGTCACTACTGCAACATATATATATATATAAATAAACTAAACGTCGGTCTCTTCCCTGAGTACGGAAATTTAAATTTAATCCAAACACATACACCACTCATTTTTGGTTCCGTAAAATATATTTATATCTCAGGCATTACCATATAGTTCGTTCCAACTTTAAATATCAATCACCAATCAATCCAAATATTCATCCCCATCAAATAAAATAATTAGTCTTAGCACCATGTTACCCGTGTGCGCACTACACATGTACACATATACATATACCAGTCATAGAAAACACCTCATGAAATATCACCACATATAAAATACACATATATATAGCTCTAAGCTCCGGGCACCAAAATCCGCACCGGCGACTGACAATACACAAAATAATAAAGTCCCGAATCACGGGTGTTACACCAAAACTCTGTAATCGATTACTGTAATCGATTACTACGAGTTTGTAATCGATTACAGACTGTTTATTTTCTCAAAAATTTTCTTCAGAACGAAATTTGAAGCTGGTAATCGATTACAGAGGCCTGTAATCGATTACATCAGTACTAAAACTCTATTTTCAAGACTTTAACCCAAATTCTTTATACATTCAAGTTATGCTTTCAAATCCATTCGTTCACCACTACCCCAAACCCGATACTGGCTGTTAATGATGTTATGTTGATGATAATTGAATGAAATGCAATTATGTGATTATGAAATGATAATTTGGCATTGGATGAGATTGGATGTGTGAGAATTTAGAAATTTCTTTGTTTATGTAATAATATGATAAAGACATGATGATGATTTGATGTCGTTGTATCTATGATATGATGTTGATGATGTGATGATGAAACGATGATGCATGAGTGATATGTAAATGGTGTGATGATTATGCGATGACGACGAATCAATGATAATTAAGATTTAAGACATAAACCATATATTTATATACGAAAGGAACTCGAAGGCAGGATCAGTTTGGATCCGACCTGAGGAGGGGCTGGGCTCCCGGGATCGAAGGGCTTAAGGATCTGAGGAGGGGCGGGGCTCCCGTGGTTCTTAGGTTATTATGTCTGAGGAGGGGCAGGGCTCCCGGGACAGTAATGAGGATCTGAGGAGGGGCTGGGCTCCCGGGATCCATAAACGAAAAATACATATCGAGACATACGGAAATGTGAAACGAATTAACGTACGAGGATTTGTGAAAAAGAAACCGGATCGTATGTGGTACGCATTATTGCATAAATTTGTTGATGCTTGTGTATGCTATATGTGTCAATTATAAACTGTTTATAATCCTTATTCACTGAGCGTATGACTCACCCATTCATACAAAACATTTTCAGTCACAGGTGCAAAGCAAAGGATGGACTCGTCCGTACCTCCGAGCTCTTAGCATTGGTGAGCCTCAATGGGAAGAGGCGTTATGTCCTTGTCTATTGTCTATGTAGCCTGCTCCATAGGTTTACAAACAGGATTGTCTATGTTATGTGTATTGGATGTAGTCTAATTAAGACTTGTTGTATTATGTTGATTATGAGTTAAGTAGAGTGTTATGTTTGGATTGAATGGGTTATGAGTATAGGAGTGATACTTGAGGACCCTATTATATGTATGGATTATACGTGTTGTGTGTTATTAAAGTAGCTGTGGCTGTTGTTGTTTAGCTTGATATTGTGTGGATTCCAGGTTAAGGCTGACATGGGACTTGGTGTCCCATGTGCCGGTCACGGATCCGAGTTGGGTCGTAACAAAGTTGGTATCAGAGCCTAGGTTTGAGTTTTGTAACTTATGGAGCAATTGTTCTTCAGTAGGATGACAATAGTGTAAATGGTTGCCGACCCATTTTCACAAAATTGTGACTCTAAGGAAGACAATTTTAGGATGTCATCGTAGGATCTTGTCAGTATAGGTTTTCTCGTCGTTGAATCCCTACTACCTAGGGATATGCACACCTTGTGCAGTGTTTCCTATGTTTTTGTTTTCTAAGTGATATGCCACACGGATAAGTGAGAGGATGTTACCTTAAGGATATGCTTGGTAGGGAGTATCCCCTTGTTAGGAACCCTTACCCTTTTCATAAGGATGGAATGTAGACCATCCATGCTGAAGCGATAAGAGAGATTCATCGAGTGCTCAGCATCGAGATATAGATTTTGAATAGTCGGAATCAAGAAAGCGACGAGACGAGGCCCTACATGAAGAGGGCACCACAAGGACGTGAGCCACAACCTGATGACGAGAATGAAGTAAATCTGGAATTCTACCTAAGGTTGACCTGCCGAAGTTCTCAAGAGACCCAATGGGCGAAGACCCTTAGGAGTTTTACGCAGGGCTACCCGAGTTCTATAGTCCTTCGATGTCATGATGATGTTGAACGTGGACATAACAACCTACACCATATAAGGGAATGTTGTTCCTTGGTACTGATGCCTTGGCACCTTTATTTAATTTTATAGTTTAAATTTTAAGAAATTGTGTTAGTTTTAGTTAATTTCAGTGAGTTCTTAGAGTAAATTAAGTGTTTTAGAATAAATTGGATTTTCCTGGGTTATATTACGTTTTTGGTATTATTTTGGTGTTAATTTAAAAAATTGAGCAAGTAATTGATGAATGAATAACAACTGAAATCGCATCAAGGATCAAGGCGCAAAAGAGCCCACTTTGGGGCGCCCTGCACCTCACTCACGCGCAGCGCCCCAAAGTCAGAAAGGAAATGAACGATGCGCACTGCACCAGCGCCCAGCGCCAGCCCTCGCGCCCTGCGCCCCAGGAAGACAGCGCCCAGCACCCAGCACCAGCATTGCGCCCAGGAAGCCAGCGCCCAGCGCCAGTGTGGCGCCTTGCGCTCTGGAAGCTTCGTCTTGTTGCGCTTTGCGTGCGGATGAGGCCCAGCGCCCAGAGAAATCGGAAACCAATACACCATAACTAATTCCGAATCGTGTGCTATAATTTAGGATCAAATTCAAATGCAGATCTAGTTTTTATAATTCTGAGTTATCTTTAAACAAAAATCCCATTGTTTTAGGGACGGATACAATTTGAATTCTAGGACTATCTGGTTATAAATAGGACTAGAATGGAAGCTCAGAATGATCTTGGTTTTTACTTCACTTAGTCCAGTACTCTGTTTTACTCTGTTTTTCAATAAAATCAGTTATTTGTTCTTCAAAATGTTGTCTTTCGATTATTATGTTTTGTTTACTTTGATTATGAGCAACTAATTTCTTTGTTAGGGTGAAGGGGGTCGTATTACTATAATTAATTTTATATTTGTGAACCTTTGAATTTTATTAATTCAATTTAAGCAATTACCTTATTTGTATTGTGTTGTTCTGAGGATTGGAAAATCACTTTTCAACTTATCTTGGATTCATGTGTTTATTTGGGAAAATAAATTTGTGAATTAGCTTAAGGAAAATTGCCAAAAAGATTAATTTCTAGGAATAGAATTAAGATTTTTGTGAACTTTTGAATCAATATAAATATTTTCTTTTCTTTGAAATGATTTGATCAAGGGATTGACTGATTGTTCATAGAAAAAGTGTTAAATTACCAAGGAATTGGAATTGACAACCTAAGATTCATTCATTGAATTGAAGCTTTAAAATTTATAGGCAAGCAATTGTTTTATTAATTTCAGAAAATACGTGAACCTGATTCCCTAACCTTTTATCAATTGAATTTTTCATTAAACTTTTACTGTCTTGTTACATTTAATATCCTTTTGAATTTAGATTATATGTTCATTCATTACCTTTTATTGGATTCGTCTAATTAGAAATCTACTTTAAGAAATTTTTGCTCGGTTCTTTAATCCTCGTGGGAACGATACCCACTCACCGTGGTTTTTATTACTTGAACGATTCGGTGCACTTGCCGAGACCCTATCAAGTTTTTGGCGCCGTTGCCGGGGATTATTTGAAACCGACAATTAGAGTAATTGAGTGATTTCTAAATTAGATATTTTGTTCTTTTATTTATTTTATCTTTGCACTCCCTTCACTGTGACGTTGGGAGTGCCATATCTCACTTTCATTTAGTTTGGTGTTTGTTTTGCATGTAAAATAGCACCAACGGCTCTATACTTCGATCCTGAAATCGAAAGGACTTTGTGGAAGTTGAGAAAAGCTAAGAAAAGAGCGGAGATGGCAGAAGACGGTAATGGACCAAGGAGAACTTTGGGAGACTATGCCACACCTACCACTAATGGTTGTGGTAATAGTATTGTCCCACCACCAATGCAAGCAAATAACTTTGAGCTCAAACCTTCACTCATTCAATTGGTGCAACAAGAACAATTTAGTGGAGGAGCTCTTGATGATCCCAATGTTCACTTAGCTACTTTCCTCCAGTTATGTGATACAATCAAGAGCAATGGTGTGAGTTCAGATGCAATCAAGTTGAGGCTCTTTCCTTTCTCTCTTAGGGATAGAGCTAAACTATGGTTGCAATCACAGCCATTGGAAAGCATCAGTACGTGGGATGACTTAGTTAGCAAATTTCTAGCTAAGTATTTCCCCCCTCAGAAGCTAGCCAAGTTGAGGAATGACATAAATTCATTTGCTCAAAAGGAAGGAGAGTCACTCTATGAAGCATGGGAAAGATACAAGGAGATGCTCAGAAAATGTCCACACCATGCAATCCCTGACTGGCTACAAATTCAGACATTCTATGATGGGGTTTCTCAAAGTTCAAGAGCCATGATTAATGCAAGTGCTGGAGGATCTCTTCATAGAAAGACCCCTGAAGAAGCTTTAGAATTGATTGAGACAATGGCTGAGAATAACTTCTTATGTCCAAGTGATCGAACTCCATTAAGGAAAGGTATGATGGAGTTGGACACATTGGATACTCTCTTGGCACAAAATAAGATGATGTCTCAACAACTAGCTACACTCACAAAGCAAATGGGACAAATGCAAGTTGCTGCAGTAGGACCTCCAAATTCATCTTGTGAACTTTGTGGTGGAGCTCATAAGAATGAAGAATGTGATCTTTTCAAAGAATCTTTACCGGAGCAAGTGAACTACATGGGGAACCCTCCAAGGCAACAAAATGATCCATATTCCAAAACTTATAATCCTGGGTGGAGGAATCATCAAAATTTTGGGTGGGGTAATCAAGGGCAGAAGCAATTCAATGTTCCAAATCAACAACCCCCATTCATTCCTCCACAAGGTGGCCCCCCTAAACCAACTTCATTGGAGATTGCTATGGAGAAACTTTCTCAATCCACTTCTACCTTTGTGCAACAAACCTCAAGTTTCATGCAGGAGACAAGGGCTAATTTCAAAAATCAAGAGGCTTCTATAAGGAACTTGGAGGTACAAGTCGGTCAAATAGCTAAACAACTCTCTGAGAGGCCTGTAGGGATTTTTCCAAGCAACACAGAACCAAATCCTAAGGAGCATTGTAAGGCTATTCAATTAAGGAGTGGAAAAACAATTAAAGAGCAAAAAGAAGAAAAGAAAGAAAAAGTGGAGGTACGGGAAAAGCAAAAAGAAAAAGAACTTCCCATAATTGAAGAGAGAGAAAAAGAAGTACCCATGCAGGAAGAAAAGAAAGAAGAAGTTCAAGTTGCTCCATACAAACCAAGGCTCCCATATCCTCAAAGACTTCAAAAACAAAACCAGGAAAAACAATTCTCAAAGTTCTTGGACATATTCAGGAAGTTGCAAATAAATATTCCATTTTCTGAAGCTCTTGAGCAAATGCCTTTATATGCCAAGTTCATGAAGGATTTGCTATCAAGGAAGAGAACTCTCAAGGAAGATGAAACAGTGATGCTCACGGAGGAATGTAGTGCTGTCATTCAAAAGAAGATCCCTCAAAAATTAAAAGATCCTGGGAAGTTTTATGTTCCTTGCACTATTGGAAGTTTGACCATTGGGAAGGCCTTGTGTGATTTGGGAGCAAGTATAAACCTCATGCCTTTGTCCATAATGAAGAAGTTAAATATTGAGGAAGTAAAGCCAACCTCTATTTCTCTGCAACTTGCTGATCGTTCAATCAAGTTCCCCTTTGGTGTTGTAGAGAATGCACTTGTCAAGGTTGATAAGTTCATTTTTCCTGCAGATTTTGTGGTGCTTGATATGGAGGAAGATGAAGACACTTCTATTATCCTTGGGAGACCATTCTTGGCCACTGGAAGAGCTTTAATTCATGTGCAAAAAGGTGAGTTGACATTAAGGGTGCATCATGAAAAGGTAGTCTTTAATGTTTTCAACACTATGAAATTTCCAGTGGACCAAGAAAGTTGTATGAGGTTAGACACAATAGATCCCTTGGTAGAAGAAGTGTTCGCATTAACGTGGGAAGATGATATAGAAATAGTAGCCTTGGTGGAAGAAAATAATGAGAAAGACCAAGAACAGCCCGATATGTCAACTTCTTCCCTAACCCCACAAGAAACAGAGGAGCTATTATTGAAGAAAAAGAGTGAGAAGCGAGAACTTACAAAGCCCGAATTAAAACCATTGCCTCCATCTCTTAAATATGCTTTCATAGGAAATAATGAATTTTATCCTGTGATAATCAATGCTTCACTAAATGAAAAAGAGGAAGGAGAATTATTGGAAGTATTGAAGAAGCATAAAGGGGCAATTGGATGGAAGCTCAGTGACCTCAAGGGGATTAGTCCAACCATGTGCATGCATAAAATCCTCATGGAAGAAGACTCAAAACCAGTGGTGCAACCTCAAAGAAGACTCAACCCCATCATGAAAGAAGTAGTGCTAAAAGAAGTTCTGAAGTTATGGGATGCTAGAATTATTTATCCCATTTCTGACAGCCCTTGGGTGAGTCCCGTACAAGTGGTACCAAAGAAAGGTGGCATCACTGTTGTGAAAAATGGAAACAATGAGTTAATTCCTACAAGGACAGTCACTGGGTGGAGAATGTGCATTGATTATAGAAGACTAAATGTGGCTACTAGGAAAGATCACTTTCCACTACCATTCATTGATCAAATGTTGGAGAGATTGGCGGGTCATCCATATTACTGCTTCCTGGATGGATATTCAGGCTATAATCAAATTGCAGTAGATCCTGTAGATCAAGAGAAGACAGCTTTCACGTGCCCTTATGGAGTTTTTTCCTATCGAAGAATGCCTTTCGGGTTGTGCAATGCACCCGCCACTTTCCAAAGGTGCATGCTCTCTATATTCTCTGATATGGTAGAAAAATTCATTGAGGTATTTATGGATGATTTTTCTGTTTTTTGGTTGATTCATTTGAGTCTTGTCTCAAAACATCTATCTTTGGTTTTAATGAGTGTCAAGAAACAAACTCGTTTTAAATTGGGAAAAATGTTCATTTTATGGTAACAGAGGGTATTGTTTCTTGGACACCGAGTTTCTTCCAAAGGTATTGAAGTTGATAGAGCCGAGGTGGAGGTGATTGAAAGATTACCCCCTCCTATGAATGTCAAGGCAATGAGGAGTTTCTTGGGTCATGCTGGATTCTATAGAAGGTTCATAAAAGACTTTTCAAAAATTGCAAAACCTTTAAGTTGTCTTTTAATGAAAGATTCACAATTTTAACTTTGACAATGAATGCATGCATGCCTTTTGAAACTCTCAAAACCAAGCTTGTCACTGGCACCAATAATGGTGCCCCTCTGATTGGTCCTTACCCTTTGAATTAATGTGTGATGCAAGTGATTTTGCAATAGGGGCTGTTTTTAGGACAAAGAAAGGACAAGTTGTTGCATGTGATTTATTATGCAAGTCGTGTGTTAAATGATGCACAGAAAAATTATGCAACAACAGAGAAGGAATTATTGGCTGTAGTCTTTGCTTTTGATAAATTCAGATCTTATTTGGTTGGTTCAAAAGTAATAGTCTACACTGATCATTCTGCTCTTAAGTATTTGATGAGTAAACAGGATGCAAAGCCAAGACTGATCAGATGGGCGCTGTTGCTACAAGAGTTCAATATTGAGATAAGAGACAAGAATGGCTCAGAAAATTTGGTGGCAGACCACTTGTCAAGGATTACACATGGAGAGGAACAAGTGATTAAGGTTCCAGTGAATGAAGAGTTTCCAGATGAACAACTCCTAGCTATACAAGTGTCACCATGGTTTGCTGACATGGCAAACTATAAAGCTGGGGGAAGGGTTCCAAGTGAAATGAATGGAAATCAGAAAAAGAAATTCATGCATGATGCTAGGTACTTTTTATGGGATGAACCTTATTTGTTTAAAAGGTGTAATGATGGAGTAATCAGAAGGTGCATCCCAGAGGAAGAAGTATATAGTGTTTTGTGGCATTGTCATGGTTCAGAATATGGTGGACATTTTAGTGGAGAAAGAACTGCATCCAAGGTTTTGCAAAGTGGGTTGTATTGGCCAACCATTTTTAAGGATGCAAGAGCTTTTGTGGAGAGATGTGATAGGTGCCAAAGAACTGGGAATTTATCAAGAAAGCATGAAATGCCTCAACAATTTATTCTTGAGGTTGATTTGTTTGATGTGTGGGGAATAGATTTCATGGGTCCCTTTCCATCCTCCTACTCCAACGTGTACATCCTGGTAGCAGTGGATTATGTTTCCAAATGGGTTGAAGCAATTGCCTCTCCCACTAATAATGCAAAGGTGGTGGTAAATTTTCTCAGAAAAATGATATTTTCAAGGTTTGGAGTTCCTAGAACCTTGATTAGTGATGGTGGAAGTCACTTCTGCAATAAACAATTGGAGAGCCTTCTACAAAAATATGGAGTCAAGCACAAGGTAGCCACCCCATACCATCCTCAAACAAGTGGACAAGCTGAAATTTCCAACAGGGAATTGAAGAGAATCCTGGAAAAAATGGTAAATGCATCGAGGAAGGATTGGTCAAGGAAAATTGATGATGCTCTTTGGGCCTACAGAACCGCATTTAAAACACCAATTGGTATGTCTCCTTATCAACTTTTATATGGTAAATCTTGTCATCTGCCTGTTGAACTTGAACATAAGTCATTTTGGGCTATAAAATTTTTGAATTTTGATTTGAATTTGGCAAATGACAAGAGATTACTACAACTCAATGAACTTGACGAATTTCGTAGTCAAGCTTATGATAATGCTAAGTTGTATAAGGAGAGAACCAAGAGGTGGCATGACAAAAAGATCACTCCAAGACACTTTGAACCTGGGCAACAAGTTCTTTTATTTAATTCAAGATTAAGGTTGTTCCCAGGAAAATTGAAGACAAGATGGTCGGGACCGTTCACTGTCACTAAGGTTTCATCCTATGGCCACGTAGAGATTATGGACCCCAAATCTGAAAGAAAGTTCACTGTGAATGGACAAAGATTAAAACATTATCTTGGGGAGAAATTGACCGACTTGTCTCGGTTCAAACACTCACCTGAGAAAATCATACGTCAAGCTAGTGACGTTAAAGAAGCGCTTATTGGGAGGCAACCAATTGAGTATCCTTTTATTTGATTTTGTTCATTTTAATTTTAGTAGTATTCATTTATTCCTAAAAAAAAAAAAAAAAAAAAAAAAAAAGAAAGTTTTCCTATCTCTCTGGCGCCTAGCGCCCTCCCTCACATTTCTTCCGTAGCGCATCGCGTCCCCCCAAGCGCAAAGCGCCCTAGAGACAGAACCAAATCGAAGCGAGATGTGATTCGTGGCGATTAGCGCCTGGATGGCGCATCGCGCCCCCTCTTCCCGATCGATCGCGCGCCACGCGCTAGCAAGGCGCCCTGCGCCCGAAAGACGGAGCCACACTTGGCGCCTCGCGCCTGGTCTTTCATGAGAGGGCGCTTCGCGCCTGGTGGTCCCGAATTTTGGCGCCTTGCGCCCGACTCTCTCTCCTCCTCTTGGCGCTTCGCGCCTTCCCGAAATTAGGCGCGAGAATTTCGCGCCTCTTGCCTGACAGGGAGTGCTTCGGGCAGCATTAAAATGCCCTGTATCCAACTCATTTTCTTCATTCTTCTCATCCCTTACCTTCACTTCACTTCATCCACCTAAACTTCTACTCCTCCAAACTCTCACTACACTCACACTGCTACACACAACAGCTTCGTATGCACACGTACAACACCATCTAATTTTTTTGGGTCATCTGTATTGAAGGTAAAATTTTCATTAACTATGAAGCATGTTTATATGCAATCTTGTGAAAAAGTATTTAATGATGTAATAATGCTGAGTTAGGAAGAATAACAGAGCACAAGAAGTGTCGATGGAAGTGTTTGAGCTGTGAAAAATGATTGTATGAGATAAACGATTACTCATAATGCTTAGCTTAAAATTTTTGCAAATTTTAAGTTTGGTGTTGGAAAAAATCTCAGTTGATTCACTAAAAACATAGTCTTGTGGGATAAGAGGGTATGTAGAATACGAAAGCTAGTATATATTTTCTCTTGAGCTAACAAAACTAATGGTGTTACTGTCATTTTGGCTTCCTGTACTGGTTTGATCTTTGTTTCCAGGAAATGGCACCATCATCCAAGAAGAGAAAAGGAAAGGAAGTGGCTGCTTCTCCCTCCTATTACTCTCATCGTTTCCGGACGAAAGAAAATGAAGACTACTACAATTCAGTGGTAGTGAACAAATCTATCATTCCGGAAATTGGCTTCGCGTTTAGAGAGGGGGAATTTCCAGAAATCCAAGAGGAAATTGCTCGAAGAGGGTGGGAGCTAGTCTGTTCACCCCCCAGAATTGCGGGAATGCAAAGGGTTCTAGAATTCTATGCAAACGCTTGGCAATCTGAAAGAACTAAAGAAAGGGAGTTCAGGAGCTTCCTCAGAGGAAATGAGATTGACTTTAGCTCTGCAATGGTGGAGACGGTGCTGAATTTAGAAGTCAATCCAGAAAGATCTCCATATGGGTATTGTGCACGGTTGAAGGGGGATCAGCAGCTGCAAACAACACTTCGGGAAATTTGTAGACCAGGGGCAAACTGGAAGAGGGACAAACAAGGTCGACCAAATCAGTTAGCTCGAGCAGATCTTATTCCTGTGGCTAGGGATGGTTAGAATTCATCAATCATACCATCCTTCCAACCACTCACTATTCAGAAGTAACGGTGGATAGAGCAGTGATGATCCATTGCCTTATCACCAAGGAGCAAGTTGATTTGGGCACTTTATTATCCAAGGGTATATCAAAATTTGTATACTCATCAAGAATGACCCTGGGATTTCCGTGCCTCATTCAACGCATTACCGAAGCCACAGGAGTAGTAATAGAAGGTGACTCTCCTATTCATGTGCCTAGGCCAATAACTGCTGCAACCATTGGAAAACCAAAGAAGAAAGACACGGGTAAGGCACCTGAAGTTCCATCATTTCCTCCGCCAAATGAGCCTATGGATGATATACCAAATCAGACTCAGAACAAAGATGAGTTATCAGAACTGCAAAAGCTGAGGGCTGACTTCAACTCCTTCAAAATTGATTCTTATGAAATGTATACTTACCTTGCTCATGCATTTCATAAGCTGGCTCCAGAAAAATTTCCTGAGTGTCAAACTACTTGCAAGAAAAAATGGCCATATAGAGAGCCTAATCCATCAGATGAGGAGGAGGAGGAAGAAGAAGAAGAGGATGATGAAGATGATGATCAAGGGGGAGATTGACCACCCCCCTCAGGTAAGTTTCTAACTGATGCTTGAATAAATTTAAATTTCTGTGTTGTTCGAGTTTGTGTCATTTGTGTCTGGTGTTGTGTGGTAGAGTAGGGGAGTTGATGAGCAATTGTAAAAAGAATAGAAGTGATTATAATTGTTAAGGCTAGCTCCAGAATTTGATCAACATGTATGAATGAAATGTTAAGTAAATGATGCTGAGTAA